>QANY01010778.1:418471-528471 GCA_003255025.1 Datisca glomerata
GGGGGGACAAGAAGAAAGAGAAGCAACAAAACTCAACAAGAAACTAGCTATGTGTTTGAAATGAAACATTTTCTGCCATAAAACTACTTCAACCATACAAGTGTCCCACTTGCAAACATGTGACAAATTTGGAAGTAAATTGCACAGCAAAAAACTTTTTTTTTGCAGTAGCACAGCAAGAAACTTCAAAGAGCAACTCTTACTTGGTTCGCACACAAGACTAATTCACCACTTTGCAAAAAAAAAACCAAGGATGAGAATCAGAGAACATATCAGAATCAGAATAGGTTAATTGGTTTGGAGGATTTTAACAACAGTTTCTTACAGGTAAATCCATCCAGAGTTTGGGCTTTTCTGTTCTCTGGTAGTGGCTTCTTCAGCTCATGATCCTTGTTGTATGGGCCAATTCCTTAGCCAATATAACAAAGACATCTCATCAAGAATATACATGTTATGAAAAATAAAAAACAACACATTTAAAAAAATATATATAAAAAAATATCTTCCCACAACCGTTTCCCTCCACCACCCACCCAGCCCCCACCAACGCTCTCTTCCCACCACCCCAAATATACCCCATAAAAAATTGAGTCCTTCAGTCAATCCTTTCCATTGGAATGAATAAAGATTCAAGTGTTTTGGCAATCCTAATGGAAGAACCAAGATATTTGAATCTTGAGACAGTGGACTCACTGTTCTTTTTTCCCTGCTCTTTCAACTAAACTCAGTTCCATTCGAGCCATTCTATCAATTGCACCTAACAGATCTTGGTCATTGATGTCAAAAGGATCTTCTTCGTAGCTATGAAGCGCCGACACGTCCAAATGGAGTGTGTCAGTGTCGGCGTGTTGGACACTGACATGGATCCTATGTGCGACACGCGTCTGATACGTTAAAAGCAAGTCCTTTTTTCCCATTTTTAGTCACGTAATCGACATATCGTCGCACGATCCTGACATGTCTTTGGGTAGGTTCTTAAATAATGAAACGATAAAAGGGTTTAAAATGAATAAAATAAGCTTTGAAAAGTACAAAAAAGAAAGGAGATAAAAGAAATAAAATCAAATAAACTACAGTTTCAATTCAGATTAAATTTAGATAGAAAGGCATACTTTAAATATTAAGAAAATCTTTGTGGCTTCTTCTTGATAGTTTGATCAAGTATTGTAATTAGCTCTTTTGGTGCAAATATATATTTTGCATACACATAAATATACTAAAAAAATTAAATATTAAATATATAAATTTATTATATTCAACGTGTCTTCCATCCTACTATTTTGGATAACGTCGTGTCGGTGCTGGTTTCGTATTGTGTCCTATGTTGGTGTTCGCGCTTCTTAGCTTCACATAAATTGAACCCCTCCATTTTTATTCAGAATTGGATGTTCCCACGAGTACGACATCTATAGCTAGCTTACGCGTCAAAACGTTTTTCTTTTAATCTTTAACTGTATTTTTAGCTTGACACCATGAATATAACCATGCCAACCATCCATTTCATTTTTCTTAGTTCTCTAAGAACCTTCACAATAATTCCATAGGCCGATGTCGGAATAATCATGACTTGAGAAAGTAGTACACCACTGAAGATAGAAACCACTAAGGTGTCCGATCGATAAACATGTTCAACTGCAAACAGATGACACCCTTGCAAGAGTGATTGAAAAGGTGGTTAAGAGTATTTCATCTGTATGTAGTTTATCTATAGATGATGGATATTCGCCTAAACTACGAATAAAAATCCGTGAAAGGACACCGAAGATAAAGAGAGAACAAAAGCAGCAGATCAACTAATCATAATGAACCACCAAACCAGTGTGACTCTAAAAGGAATTAAACAAAGATTTAACCTTATAGCACAAAAGATCGAGTCCCCCATACCACAAATGAAAAATGAATTAAAACCATCGACGATAACCATTGGCCATGACTTATTAATAGCTAAACCCAAGATCATAAAATATTTGCCTAGTCGAAACAAAAGCATCTTCTTCTGACCATCTGGTCAAAAGCAGATAGCATACCACATGACCAACATCCCTAAAGTTTATTCCACACCTACCTTGTCATAATTAGTTGTTTACTTTTCTTCATTTCATTTTCCTGTCTATCCTTAAACATCCATTTCTTCAACACTTGTAAAACTACCCAAACAAAGTGACAAACATAAATATCAAAAACCAAGACACAATTAGAGGAGTTTCTAACCTAGTCATATATGATCCCATCATTTTCCCCATTCATTTAAATAAATCCATGTAAAGAACAAACTAAACTAAGATGATAATGATTCACGTCACATCAAGTTATTTTCGTACATAAGGTCAATATAATTCTCAATATTGATAGTTTTTGAAGTGTAACGCAACCACACTAAAAAGAATAAGCAAATGTTTGACAGCATCTATAAACAATTTCTTTATCGGAGAGAGAACAGAAAATCTAAATAAACCACATTGATAAACAAGCATAAATGCATCTAAACAAACAAACAAACTATACATATATACACAACACATAGCTATAACATGTGAGCAATAGTTTTTTCAATGAAGGGAACAACTTGCTAAAGATCAAATGACCAATTTCTTATCAGAAAAATAAGATTTAAAACAAGCTTTAGAAGAAATCATTTATATTCATTAGAAGCTTTTAGCCTTTCATCACCCTCAGTCCCACAACAAGACTACCACAACCAATCATTCGCTTATAGACACAAACATAGGTTAATATCAAACACCGTTTTTCTATCCGATCATTTATTCACAAACATAGACACAAGTTTATTTACAGGCGTAATATCCTTGGTGTCTAACACTGTGATAGCACTTACTGTGATTTATGTGTAGTTGGACGATCACCGTGTCAAAATCTAAAGATAAAACAACAAGACAGTGCAGACAAGGGTAATTCAATAACCTTTTGAATCCAATATCTACTGTGAGTGTGATTTTTTCCTCTTTGTTTTATTAGATTATAACTCCGCATCCTAAAACACAGATCCTAATTGATAATTGGATGCGAGCCTAATCGATTATCTTTTCTCCGTTTTCCATCTTTTCATATCGAAGCGTGTCTAATCTGTCTTTCTCCATCATTTTCAATGTGGCATACTGTTAACTGTTTATATTATTTATTCAGTAGAGCCAGCCAATTAACGTAACAAAAAGCATAGAATTTAAAAGAAAGAATCAGAATCAAAAGACCATGATGACCGACAAAAACAAAGAATACTCACCTCAAATGCAGAGAAACCTCCCTCCCGAATGAGAAGCCTAGCTTAAAACTTGGGAATCGTACAGAAAAGAAACCCGGTGATCAAAGTTACCTTCCCTACATGACAACGACAACTTTCAACACAGTAATTGATAAGAACCAAGTTTATCGCTGCAACAACTAAGCAATTTCGACACAGTAATGGATATGAACCAAGTTCATAATTACAACAACTAAGCGATTTCATCACAGTAATGGATAAGACGCAAGTTCATCAGTGTACAAGCTAAGCAATTTTAACAAAGTAGTGGATAAGAACCAGTTCATCACTGCAACAACTAAAATGTTGAAATACCCCTTGCATATTGTACAGAGATATATGAACTAAAAGGTTGTTCATGTTGTCTTCTGACCTTGGTATCAGGCGGCTGGTGGAAGCTTTCTAGTCGAAAAGTGAGCTCGAAAAATTAGGGTGAGGGTCCTTGAAGCGGGACCGGCGGGAAGATAAAGGCACCAATGGTTGGTTACAAAGAGCAGGATGTGGAGTCGACGGGTTTTTGACACAACTAAAAGTTATTTCCAAAAGTAAGGTGGATTTTGCAACATCGAAATCGTGCTTGTATAGACGACCGTAATCCCTTAAGTTATAACACCGAGGAAGTGGCTACTGAAATCGTCTTTTTCCAGTTGAAATCGTTTTTTGAGAAGCCGATTTGAGTTTTAATATTTTCTCCATAATTTTCAGATTTCACCAATAAAATTCAATCACATGACATCTTATAATCATATATCCCAACATAAATATTAGACAGCTTACATTTTTCACAAATTATAAAAATATAAAGAGTAAAATATGATTCAAAAGATCATTTATAACTCTAATATGATAAAAAAACATAAGTACAACTCTAATATGATTATTCTAAAAATGTTTGTTATATAATACAAAGACTTAAAAGTATCAAACAAGTTTATCATGTTCCACACGTTGATCATCTTCTTATTATTCTCGGACGTCTTTCATATGTGTGTAATTAAGTTACTTATGACGAACCTTCATCCACAATATAAGTGTTTCCTTCCGCAACAGACGAGTCTTCCTCTACAATATGTGTGTCTTCTTCCATAATAGGAGTATCTTCCTCCACAATAAGAGTATCTTCCACAATAGACAAGCTTCGGGCACGTCTTCTACCTCTTCCTCCGAGAGCTATACCTCGTCCTCCCCTACGGTGTTGAGGTTGATGAAATGGTTCAGAAGTTGAACCCATTTGAGTCACAGACTCATCTCCAAATGTATAAAAGATTGGCGGTGTGTATGGCTCTTGTTCAGACATGTATGGTTCGTGTCGAGATATTTGTGGTTCTCGCTAACTTCTTTGGGATGAAGTATGCATTGCATGCCTTCTAGACAAAAGAGTTTGACAAGTTGCATTCACCTGTCTGATTGCATGTATTGTTGTCTCACACACATTACGACTCCAATGCATTATCCAAGACGGCTTCACATCATCGAGTGTCAAGTTGTTAATATTGTCTCGCATGTATAGATAAAAAATGGTATATAAGTTACTTTTTAAATAACCATAAACCTACATTACTTACATAAATTAATGAAAATTGCCATTAAATCATATAAGGTTTCATGTTGAGTTATGTATCACCGTGTAATTTCCTGATACTGTAACATGTATGAGTTGTCATATCCAACTTCATCCACGTCACCCTTAGCAATGTATGTTCTACGCTCAGCCAATCTCTGAATGTATGTCTGATGTTGGCCGCCCCAATATAGTTCATTCTCCCCTTAAGTCGATGTCATGCAACTATCTTTTGGTATCGCATGACTCGAGCACACGTTGAATCATACCAAATTATTCTAAAACATGACCCGGTCGATGGTATTCTACTATATGAAAGCAAATGCGGGTAGAGACAGTTCATCATATGTTTTCGTGCATGATGCAATGATATATTCAAGAAGAGTATAGATAATATTATTATAAAATTGTCGTATAACCTATAAAATCATATTATAAATAATAGAGTTAAAGTCATAAGACTCATTTACTTTGTTCCAATATCAATTTACCCCATAAATTATTTTATTTTTAATTGATCCTCCAACTTTATTCATCCATCAACTTACTCCAATATGAAATTTCGGCCTAAATATTGTTTAATTGATTATGTGCAAAGCACGTCATCAGTGAAATATCAAATTTATCCCTATAAAAAATCACCACCCCTCGCGAAGAAACCTTCCCCCCCTTCTCCCTCGCAAAGCCCTTCTCCCTAACCCAAGCCCTAACGAGCAGCACCTGGACTCAACGGGTTCTTCCAAAATGTCAACCCGTTTGAAATCGTTGAAGCAATATCTAGAGGATGTAGCTATGGAGCACCATAGATTGGCCTTAGAAGAAGCTTCCATTCAAGTTGATCAATTGAGAGGGCATTCAGCTGGGTTAAAGGAGTGCAAAAATATGAGTCTTGCTCTTCCTATAGAGGATGGGCATAAAATCCCTGTTTACTTCTCTATCTTTCTCTCTCCCTAATTCTCTCACTCTTCCTTATCTTGCATTTCTTTGTGCCAAATCCTAAAGAACACTCAGCAAAAAACAAATAGAGAAAGAGAGAATAAGAGATAGAAGAAGAAGTAGAAGAAGACGACCCACTGAGCAAGGAGGTGATAGAGGGATTCGTGGAGAAGTATCTGACCATTACTATTCTTCAAGGGTATTTTGTCGCTGAATATGGAGGCTACTTTGTCTGTTTCGAATTAGCTAATTTCGAATTGGGTGAATATGGCATCAAAATTTTCTTTCAAACTAAGATGGGTAACCAAATCGGTGGCTATGACAGCAAATTTTATGGTTCGAATTAGGATGGGTGTCGAATTGGGTGGCTAATGCAAGATTTAAGTTTTAATTCCACCATATTTTTTGGGGGTTGGAGTAATATATCTTCTTCAACTTTTCTCACGATTTTTATATTTTTTGAAAATAAAATTTTTTATACCATTAGCTCATCAACTTCACGTAACTTCTTGTAATTTCTCATATCTCATCATTTTTTTTTCTCAATCACATTTCAAATCAATTTAATAATATTTTATTCATATTCTTCTTCTTAATTTTAACGAAATTTTTTCTTCTACTTGAATGGTTCAAGTATTTTTTTATAATTATTTGAACTCTTCAAGAAATTATTTGAACTCTTCAAGGGTACGACTACTTGAACCCTTCAATTAATTATTTTTTGTTTGATCGGTCGACAACCCAAACACTACTTGAAGCCTTCAAGTAATTTTTCTCTCTTGAAATTTGTTGTCTGGTAAACTCGTTGTTATTTGAAGGGTTCAAGTAGTAATTTTTTAATACTTGAACTCTTCAAGTAGTTTTTTTCTCTTTAAATTCGTTATTCAGTAAACTTGTCACTACTTGAAAGGTTCAAGTAGTAAATTTTTACTACTTGACGGGTTCAAGTAGTAATGTGTTACTACTTGAACTCTTTAAGTAGTTTTTTTCTCTTGAAATTTATTGTCCAGTAAGCTCGTCACTACTTGAAGGGTTCAAGCAGTAATTTTTTACTACTTGAACCCTTCAAGTAAATTTTTTCTCTTGACATTCGTTGTACAGTAAGCTCGTCACTATTTGAAGGATTCAAGTAGTAATTTTACTAGCTCGCAACAATAATATAATCTATTTTTGTTTCGATCGGACTATGATATCTTCACAGCAGCTCTTCTCTCGCAAATCCTTATGATTTTGTCTCCTGAGAAACAAAAAATCATCTCTCTGTAACTCACCATACATAAAAGAAGTTACATAGAAAGTTTCTCAAACAGAATTTTCCATGCAAGATTTTAAATAAAATCACAAAATAAAAACTCAGTTAAACTAATTTCAAATCTGATAGAAAAATCATGAAGGTTTTCAAAACAATAAAAGCATGAATTTTTCCCTGAAAATTTGAACATAAACCCACAAAACCTCGATTTTTTTCAACACAAAGAGCAAAAAATTAAAAAAAAATTGAAGAAATACCTATTGAACCAAGGCCAAACACTTAGTTTCTTCCTCAACTCAACCCAACTGAGCTTGAACCTTCTCTCTAACCTCTATCTTCATCCTCTCAATTTCCTCTTCCTTAGTTCTAAAAGTAGAAAGAGCAGACTTCGAGGAGAAGCGAAGCAAAAGAGAGGAGAATAGAAGAGAGAGAAAGAGGAGAGAAGAGAAAAGAGAAAGAAACATCTAATCCAACTTAATGTGTAAATGTCTTGGGAAGAGTAAGAACAATGGCTTTTGTTTTATTTAGTGAGACAGGGGTATAAAATTCTGAAATTTAAAAAAAGGGTATAAACTTCCTTAGTAAAAATGAAAATGGTGCATTTATCCAAATAACCCTTTTGCAGGGACATTATTGAAAATTTCCAATTTTCCTGGGTTAAATTATTGTTCTCGATTATGAATTTTGTATGCATTTCATTCTCTTCATGAACTCATCCCCATTTTGAATGAAACATATGAATTGTATTTCAATACTCTTTAAATAGTTAAAATTTACGCAGAAATACGTTTTGATTTTGGATGAAAAAACATGAGAATGAGTAATTTAAGGTTAAAGAAATGGGTAAAATTGTAAAAAAAATTAGGCATGTGTCGTGCGTGTGCACATTTAAAAGCCATTTGACTATCAAGGGTAAGTTGATGGATGAAAAAAGTTGGAGGGCCAATTATGAAGGGAAATAGTTTGGGGGGGTAAGTTGATATTTAGTCAAAGCACATGGGGTCATATGATATTAACCCTAAATGATATGTCAAAACCTGACTGTTACCTATAAATAACATATTATATAAATAAAAGGCATAGTGTTACATGATCTGGAGTTTGCCTGTCTAATGTAAATTTATACACTTCAAGAACATGCGTAGAGGTCTCTGTGAGACTAAAAACATCTCTTCATCTATGAGACAAAATGCACAATTACATACATATAAATGATAATGTACACATAATAATCAAATGAGTCGCCTTACCATATATCCAATGGAGAATGTGGCAACAAAAGTCTATCTTCCCCGACATTAACATGTCTCGCCCGTTGCAACCTCGCTGCTGCCAAATGAGGAAAATAGTCACATGCCTATAAGGATGCTTCTGATATTGCTGGCCCACTATATAACCATGCAAGGTATGCACTACCCCAACTACATCGACCATCCTTAGTAAAGGCAAGAACATCAAATGCACTTAGTATTTGACTTATCACAAAAAGGGTACCTCAAATACGCCTATGGAGTGTCATGGTCCGTTATACAACTACGTTATGCCAGTGACAATGTAAAGCACGAGAATCTTCATGGTTCCTAACATGTTAGGATCTATGTTGATCATGTTAATACAATACTGAGTTATCCTGTGGTCCAGGCTCCATGATATTACCTCAATATCCTGAAGATGAGAGTCATGGTCAATTGCATATAATTCAAATATTCAAACATTACATCGATGTACTAAATCTAGGCATTCAATTCAAAAAGTGAATATAATTCAAATATTATATCATACTACCTCTAAAATAGTACATCATATTACATGAAGATGAAATACAAAGTCTTGATGAAATATGTCAAATCAAAAAACATTAATGAATTATATCAAGATGAAATACAAAGAATCGAAGACTATGAGGCATTCGAAGATTGTCCTCCATTACGAGAAGGACAATTTCGATAGTTATGTCCTTCTTGTCTACAAAGTCCACATCTACTCCGAGTACTTGGTTCTCACTAATCCATATCATTTCGTATATTATCGACCTAGGTTTACCTTTCTCTTATGTCCTAGTTAGATCAGGATGCACTATCAGAAAATTAGGTACTTCCCGATAACGACGTGTGGAAGAGGATTGAACTGTGACTTATAACACTCGGCAAGCATTGATATGCAGTAACAATGTTTAATGAATTGAAAAATATCAATACGATCATGTGCCCATACTACTAACATATAGGAACATAGAAGGCCAAATGATTGCAATTTGTTGCATTCCCGCTCTAAAGACTAAATATTTTAGAGCTTTGTTCTTGTATTTGTCATTGAAGTTACTCACAACATGGCTTAAACAATATCGATGATGTGCTAATGGTTCTTACCACCATTGTTGTAGATTTTTTACTGCCACTTTTATTCCAGCATGTCGGTCATAAATTAACATAAGTCCCTCCCTCTGCATAGTGTATCTCCTCAAGCAATACAAAAACCATGATCAACTATTGCATATGCAATTGGAAAGATACGTCCATTTACATCAACCGATGTGAAAATCAACAACTAATACTTATACTTTCCATATAAAAATGTGCTATCAATTTGAATGATAGGTCTACAATATTTGAAACCCTCTATAGCATCATCAAAAGCTCAGAACACATATCTGAACATCGCATTACCCCCTGGTAAATTGATGTCATGTGTTTTCCATTGAATTACAGTCTCAAAAATCGATTTCACAAGCATATTCAACCATATTGGTAGTTGCTGGTATGATTGATCCCAATCACCAAACACGTTAACAAGTGCTTTTCGTTTAGTTTCCCAAATCTTTTCGTAATGCACATTATATCCAAATTTATCTTTCACCATATGATGAAGTGTTGAATTAGATGTAGCTGAATCTCATTTCAAGACAACCTGTTACTCTCATGCAATTGATTTTGAGTCAAACTATGAATGGTCTTGTGTTAATCTTGCATAGACACATGTGTGAGGTCCGATGTATTGGGTTATTTCAAACATACTATGTGCTTTTTGATGACATGCACGAACTTTCCTTGGCAATCTTCGTGAGACTTCTTGAATTTTATAACCTAAAGGCTTGACAATGACTCTACCACACCAAAATGTTGATGTCTGAATATCGAGTATCTTTTCAAAATATACTTAAGGTCTATCTTACTCTCAAAACGTAAAGCTTTGTATAACTCATCTATTTCATTCCATATCATAGTACGTTGGATGCGTATGCGAACTAGCTTTGCATTTAGAACATCCCAGTCAAAATGAGTAAGGAAATGTGAAGATGGTTCATGCTCGAGTAATTTAATTGAAGGTTTCACAACATCCTCATCTTTTTCAGCCTGATCATTTTCATCAATGTCAACTTTACAAGCAGTTACATCTTCTTAATCTACTAAAAAAACTACGTGGAGGGCTAGATGGATTCACATGGAAAGCATGAGCATGTGCATCTTCATGTGGCAAAAACCTACTAGGTGCATTTTCTTGGACTGTAGGATATGTTTCATTGTCATGGAATGGAGAACTCGGTGCATTATCAGGTATCTCATTTCCACACATATTGTCATCATATAATTTTTTGCTAGGACCTCCTACATCTCTAGCATTTTTTTGCAAATATAACTGAATTGTGGTTGGCAGAGAAAATTGAAGCACATTAGTAAAAATCACATGTGCATCGTTATTATTTCGTATCAGAAATTTCACATAGTTGAATGACCCAACACTAATAGTAACGGGATATCAATAAATTATGTTCAAGTTTCAATGGAGGCAGTCAATTGACAAGGCTTCACATAAGGTATGGTAGAGCTTGTAAAAATAATCTCCTTATGAATAACATGAATAACAATTCCCCTAATTGGAGGTTGATCATACGAAACTCCATTTGCACCGACTACGACCTTACCATTCATGTAATATAAAATTTCCATAGTCTTTCCTACATTTGTTAACCTACTAAATCTTGAATTCAACAATAAATCTACAAATTAAAATTTTATAGCTACAATTACAATTTGAAAATCTTATCAACACATAATTGAGAAAATTCATCTATCAAATTAATACTTCTATTTAAAATTCCATAATCCACCACAACACATTAATAAATAAAATTTTAAAAAATTGAAACCTAGAGTTTGAGAGATGTAATGAGAGAGAGACATTATAAATTTGGTGGAATATAACATACAATATTCTTAAAAATTGAACAATTTCAAGATTTGAATAATAAATTTAAGAGAAAAAATGAGTTAGAAATATACCTAGGGTTTGAGGAGCTTTTGCTTGTGATTTGAGAGATTGAGAAGTTTGTTTGTGGATGAGAGTGAGATAAGAGTGAGAGGGGATCAATGCCGACTAAATAGTGGCAAACTCCGACGATGAAAAATGGCGGTGAGAGGAGGGGAAGGTGTTGGATCTGGTTTTAAAATTTTGAGGAAAAATAATGAACCATGAACAGTTCGTGGGCGGAAAATAAAAAAAAATTCACATCAACCATTTAATCATATTTAATATAAAACTTTTTATGATCATGCATATTTAGAAGAGGTAGAAATAGTATTATACCTTTCTTGTATCAGAGAAGTTTTGATTTGGTGGAATCCAATTGATCATCTTACATTCTTCGTTATTCGTAGAACTTGAATCAATATTCACAACAACAACCACTTGTAGGATTCAGAAGAATATATCTCAATAGGACGTCGTTAGGAATTGAGTGTAGGCTCTCAAAACAACAGAAGAAAAATAAATGTTTCTCTTCTTCCTCTAGATTTCGGCGACAACAGGGAGGGGAGAGAGAAACTGATTTCGTTGTTCTATTTTAATCACACACTGTAATCAGGGTTGTGTTTACACACTTAGGGAGGCAACCCTAATGTCATCACTTATATAAAGATTATAGAATTTACACATATACACATATAATGTAAATTGCCAAAATTCTCCTCCTTTTACTGTTCCTCTGCGATTTTTTACATCTCCCTAGAGCCAATACTATGTCCAAATTTATCAATCCAAATTAATAAATTAAATTGATCTCTATCAATCAATTAATTAATTTACTACTTATCCAATAATTAGTAAAAAACAAGTTAATTAATTTGAACAACAATTTTGCTCTTCACTAATTAAGTGACGACGCCCATCACATATGAGTTCGGGAAGTGTACCTTGATCCAAAACATGTTTTCGCCCCAACTGATGTTGTTTCTCATTTTTGTTTTTATGAGACCCATTTCCTACTTAGTTCCTACGGACATTGGAAGCATTGACGATCTTTCTTCCTTTCCTTGTGGACTACTTTTTAGCTGTGCTTGATAATCCTCGCATGACTCTTCTTCACACTGATTCTACTCCTGAGACCGAATGAACTCACATGAATAAAGCTATAGGATTCAAATACTCGGTGAATTTACCTTCATAAATTTCTGACCTAATTTAATCATGACATCATACGACTCCACTATAGGTCCGTGCCGAATCAACTCTCGATTCATGAGCACTACATTTTCTATTGGTGAAAAAAACTTTTTATTTCATGGTCTACAAAATATTTTGCTATATTCGTGAATATCAGTAACAAGAACGAGATGTAAAATTATCATTTTACCCATCTAGTTATTATTTTCTTAACTCCTTTTATTGATTGTGAATAAGAAAGACATAATAGTGAATTGTCTCGCATAGTTCACCATGTCTTATTCAATGATTCATTTCATCAAGTAACTGGCCAGGTTTATTAATTCACACACCTATCAATAAATTATAAAGTGATATTGTTGCATTTTACAATCTCACCACCAATTTCATATCTGTGAATCACGTAACTCCAACATAGTTGAATCAAGATCTCAACAACCAATGTATTGTGTGACAATTCGAACTCATTCCTTTGGCGTATCAAAGACCGCAAGTAACTAAGTCAAGTTTCGTATTCACCTCAGGATTAAGGTAATCATGAAAATACACTTAAGGTGTAACAATTAGACTTAGAGCTAGATAAACGATTTTGGCCCAAACTAATTTGTTACTGGTCTATTCAACATGTTTCATAACATGTCTAGGTCAACCGCTAGAGTGTTCACTCCCATACCCCAAGATCGACATCCTTTGGTTCAACCTAACAGTCATAATCAGACTGGATTGTCCAGTCGATCCTAAGACTGTGAATAACATTCTGAAATATTTCAGAAGAGTTTGTCTGAAAGACTCCTCTGTCTTTACTTTACTTTTATTGACAGTAGTTTCAGGACTTAAGTAAATTATAAACACACTTTAATTAAAGGAAAACTTTCATTGATGCATAAAATTCAGTAATACATAAATGTTAGAAAAATAATTAAATACTAATAAATAATTATTACACCATACTTTATGGACACAATTCCAACAATGTGTTGGAATCCGCAACGACGCGTGGCGGAAGGTGTGGTGTTTTAAAAAAAATTATAAAATGATAAATGATCACATTGTCGCAGATCCCAACCATTAAAACTTTTTAATTGAAAAACAATTTTTCGGATCGGATCCATTATGTATTTATATATTAAATCAAAGACATATATGGATATAAAATATACCTCTTGCAGTCCAATCAAGTATCCTTGCAAATGTGCAATTGATGTGGGATTCACTACAATTGTACAACACTGCAATACCACACGGCACTGTAGTGTGATGTGAGGAGTCACAGTGCCTCACGACACTGTAGTCTCACGGCACCACTATAGTGCGGTGATGCACTACAGTGTGCCACGTGGCACTACTACAATAATCCATGTCAATCTCTGATTCAAAATCAGTAATTAACATGTGACAGCCCAACATGTCACATGGCAAGTTCTACAAATTTATTATTTATTTTAATTAGATAAATATCTAGATATCAGTTAATTTAAAATTAACTTAACTGATTATCTAATCAATTATCTTATTTGTTAATTAACAGATTAGATAAATCAAATCAAATCATTATCTCATAATGATTTAATATTATTTAATTTTATAAATCAAATATTTTGTCTCACATATCCATTAACACAAAATTAATTGATATTATTATTTAATGATAATTTCGAAAAATTATGTTAAATAATTCAATTAATTAATTAATCATACATAATTATCTCATAATTATGTACTTGCCATAGAAATATAATTCTTTTTGCAAGTCTGTTCTTTTCACATATCCTGAAATATTCACACCCTAAATTGCGTAGTACAGAGGTGACTTGGGGACCATGGACCCATAATCCTAAACTCTAATAAATCATACTATTAATTAAATAAACTTATTTATTAATTCTATTATTATTCCGCTATAAATGTGAAATTAGACTCTTAGAGATTACAAAATGTATTTACTGAGTATTCTCGTGTAGTCCATTGATATAATCATTTCATGTAGTTTTATCCTCCAATTATTGGTTCGTAAATTAGAGCTAATCAAAATTATCATTTTACCCTTCTAATTACTTCTTGATACTCAAGTACCATTAATTCACTAGTGAATGATCAATTTATAATCGTGTTATAAATTTGAGTTCAATAACCATTCAGTTCAAGAAAAAACACTTCAGGGAACCAATATACGATCCATTATGAATGTTTGGATTCTAAATCTTGTAAGATCATGTTCCTAGCCATCCATATTACTGAATCTCCAAAATAAAAGTTACTAGCCTCTTTTACAAGAAAATCTTAACGAGTAAATCAAAAGATCTAGTGATCTACATATGATCATCAGTTTTGATGGGTATTAAATATTTATGATAAACGGTAAGTTAATAAAAATATTAATTCACACTGGTCCTGTCATATATAACCTAATTATATAAAGTACATTCACTAAGATGTTCATCCATATTAATGATCCAGATCTAGATCATATGCGTTCATAATGCTTAGTGAATCGTACTGACAACCATTCAATAAAGATTACATACTTTAATATGTTGTGGATTATTTTATTCATTATCTATGATCTTAATCCTCTCGTACTTATACAATATCATAGTCTCATTAATGAATATAGAATTTTCATATATTTATATATAAATTATTCAACAATAATTCAAAAGAACAATTATAAAAAATGTAATTTCATGAGTTTCATATTAAAAATATATAAACACATACTTTGAGGCACTATGCCCAACAATCTCCCATATTTCGCACATGACCCTTAAACATCTTCGCACGAAGTGTCTTGGTAAATGGGTCAGCCGAGTTCTAATTCAATGTTATCGCCATAACAGTTAGGATCATCTCGATGTACGATCTCTTTTACAAGATGATATTTTCTCTCAATATGCTTGCTCCTCTTGTGACTCCTTAGTTATTTGGAATTAGCTACTGTCCCATTATTATCACAGTACATGATCAATGGTTTGTTCATATCTGAAACTACTTCCAGATCAATATAGAACTTTCTGAGCCATATCGTTTCTTTCGCAGCTTCACAAGACACTTATATTCGGTTTCCACAGTGGAATCTATAATACTGGATTGTTTAATCTTTTTTCATACTACAGCTCATCCACCTAGGGTGAATATTGATCCAGGCTTCGATTTTCAACTGTCCCCATCTGATTAAAAATCAATTTCAGTATATCTAGTGGGGATCAAATCTCTACCTGAATAAACAAGTATATATTTTTTCGTTCTCTGAAGATACTTGAGAATATGTTTTACTACAATCCAATGTTTTAAATTAGGATTTGATTGATAACGACTGGCAATTCCTACTACATAACAGATGTCTGGTCTCGTATACAATATTTCATACATGAGACTAGCAACAGCTGAAGTATAAGGAACATTTCTCATATCATCTTCCTCTTGATGTGTCTTAGGACACTTCTTATAGGAAATGACAATTCCATGTCTGGTCGGTATTTGACCTTTCTTGGAAATTTTCATAGAGAATCTCTCTCGCACATTATCTTAGGATTTGGATGCCTAGAACATAGCTCGCCTCTCTCAAATCTTTCATTTAGATTTTCTCAGCTAACCACTTTTTTACTTTCAATAAAGTTTCAACATCATTCCTAATGAGTAGAATATCATATACATAAAGAACTAAGAAAACCACTATCTTATCTTGATGTATTTATAAACACAAGCTTCATTAACATTTTGCTCGAAGTCATAAGATTTAATAATTTCATCAAAGGTAAGATTCTAAGATCTAGATGTAGATTTATGATCTTGCCCCTAATTCACGAACACTCCTGGTTGCATAATATAGATGATATCTTCAATAGAGTCATTTATAAAAGATGTCTTGACATCCATTCGTCATATTTCATAGTTCAAACTAGTGCCTATGAATAAAAGAATGCAAATGGATTTGAGCATGGCAACGAGAGAGAATGTCTGTCCATAATAGGCTCGTCCCTTTTGTGTATAACCTTTGGCTACCAGTAATGCCTTAAAAGTCTCTACTTTCCCATCTGCACATATTTTCTTCTTGAAGATCCATTTACATCCAATGGGCCTGACATCTTCAGGTGGATCTACAAATTCTCACACAAAATTAGAATATATCGATTCTGTTTCTTGGTTCATTGCATCTTGCCATTTCTCCCTTTTTAGGATCTTCCATCGCCTCTTTAAAGGTTAATGGATTGTCCCTATCATTACCAGAGACTAGGACATGTGCCTCTAGTTCATAGCATTCGTTGTCTTACAACCCTCCCACGGCGACGTAACACTTGGGTTTCTTGAACAGGAACAGTGGTTTCTGTGGTTTGTCGTTTATCAATTAATGATGAAAGTGGTATGTTCTCATCGGATGCTAACACTTCGAGAACTACTTTGCTCCGAGGTTTGTAATTTTTCATATAGTCGTGGTCAAGGAAAGTGCATTTGTCGATACAAACACATTTTGATCATTGTGACCATAAAAGTAATCACCTCTTATATTTGGAGTATAGCCAACAAATATACACACTTCATACATTGAGTCTAAATTTTTAGTCTTGGGTCTAAGAACGTGAGCTGAAAATCTCCATATACAAAAATGACGCAAACTAGGTTTGGAGCTATTTCATAACTCTAAAGGTGTCTTGCTTACAAACTTATAAGGCACTACATTCGAAATGTAGGTTGCCGTTTGAAGTGCATATCCTCAGAATGTGAGTGGTAGTAATGAGTATCTTAACATCGACCTAACAATATCCAATAGAGTTCGGTTTCTCCTTTTTGAAACACCATTTTACTGTGGCGTTCCAGGTGCTGTGAGTTGAGATAGAATGTCATACTCTAGCATGTAATCATTGAATTCTAATCAAATTATTCACCACCTCGATCTGATCCAAGTGTTTTCAATGATTTACTTTATTGCTTTTCAGCTTCAACTTTGAAGTCTTTCAACTTTCCAAAAGTTTCTGACTTTGATATATTAGGTAAGTATGACCATATCTAGAGTGATCGCCAATTAAAGTGAATACTTATACCTGCCTCTAGTTTGTACATAGATCAGTCCACAGACATTATTATGTACTAGCTCATGTGGTTCCTTAACTTTTTGGCCATTTCTTGTGAAAGGTCTCTTAGTAATTTTTCCCTCTACACAAGATTCACAAAAAGGAAGAGTCCCAACTTTTAGTTCCCTCAAAGCACCATGCTTCGTTAACCTGTTTGATCTATCTAGACTTATATGTCCTAACTTAAGATGCCATAGATAAGTGTCATCATCATTATGAGAAACTATTTGTCGTTTGTTACTTTTAGGATTTGCTACTTTAAACAATTCAGAATTATTTAACACATGTTTAGTCGTTTTAAGCACATACAGTCCGTTCGAAACTTTAGCATGACAAATATTAAATTCATTCTTTGAAATAATAAACTATTTATTAATAAAATAAAATTTAAAAAGTTGTTCATGCAGTAACGAAAGAGAAATCAAATTTCTCGAAAATTCAAGAATAAAATAAACATTGTTCAAAACAAGAAGATTATTTTCAAAATTAAGATGGATACGAGCGCACCATTGCCAACTCTCATTATCACATTGCCATCAGCAAGCTCTTTTGCCGAATCAAGCATCTGCAAAGAAGAACATACATAGTTAGTGGCTATCTAGTATCCAGTATGGCAAATCATATTCCGCTAAATAAGATTCAAATACAAGTAAATCACATTTACCTTTCTTTTTCAACTCGGAGAGATTCTTGCTACAGTTTCTCTTCCAATGACCTTCAACTCCACAGTGGAAACACTTTCCCTTGAGTTTGATGTTGCCTTTGCTCTTCTTGGCCTTGGGTGACTTTTTGGCTTTGTTTCCTATTTTGTTCTTACTCTTGTCTTTACAATTGTTCTTAACAACATTGGAAGAAGGTTTTTGCTCAGCAACATTTGCCTCGCCCTCTTTGATCATACTATTGTTGAATGACTCAAAAGTCTGTTGTTCATTCAACAATTGGATCATGTTGAATTTCAACTTATTCATAACATAGTTGGTGGTGAACACAGAAAAAGCAAGTGTGAGCGATTCAATTATAATGATGACTTGAGTTCGCTCATCAATGGTAGCCCCATGTACTTCTTCCTCATGCATTATATTGATAATGTTCAAAACATGTTCATGCACATAAGTACATTTCTTCATCTTGGTTGTCATGTAGCTCCTCGTAGCCTCATGACGACTTTGATCAAACTGCTGCCCAAACATCACATGTAAAGATTCCATAATCTCATAGGCAGTTTCCATGTTTTCATGTTTGGTTCTCAGAACATCATTCATGCTCACAAGCATGTAGCACTTAGCTTTGTTGTTGGATTGAATCCAAGCATCAAACTTGTCCCTAACATTCTTTAGGGCATTAGTAGCAGGCTACTCAAGACATTTCTCAGTAAGAGCAAATTATGGTTCTCACAAATTAACATCAAGTTTAAATTTGACTTCCATCTTTAGAAATTATCACCATTTAAATTCTCAAGTGCAAGTTAAGCAGTAATATGGTTGCTCATGGTAGACATAATAATAACTCAAAAATAAAACACACATAATTAAATATAATTGAAATAAATATAAAAAAATTCAGAAAGTAAAGTTGATGCAAGAATGTAACATATCAAACACATACACTTAACAATTACTAATCCACGATAAGACATCCTAACAGTTAATGTGCAGCCTTACGGTCGGTCAAAATAATTTTAAATTGTCTATGTGACATTCTCATCCTTATCAATTAAAACTCAAAATATCTCATATTTTCTATTTTAACAATAATGTATCACTAATTTGGTCAAGTCATAACTATCCACTCAAAGTTTAATTGTGAGTTTGTAAGTGTGACCCATTATTTCAGATTTCGTGATTTGATTTAGAATATGTCACCTTAGGGTCGGTCAAAACTAAAAAAAATATCACTTAGACTTATCTTCTTAAAAAGTTTAACATTGGTACTGATACAGCTTGAAACCTTCATTAGGGGGATGAAAACAAAGCCATCTTTAGGCCCTTACTATACCTCACGGTGTTGTACTAATAATGGAGATTATAGGTTACATTGACATGTCAACCTTCTCCCACTCACTATTTTAGGATAATGTGTTTCTATTTTAACTAATCAATTAATTCTAATTTAATTACTAGTTAAAATAATCCTATGAATGTATAATTAATAGTTAATCTAATCTAATTGGTCTAAGTTCATTTAACCTTCTAAAGAGTCTAAGTCAAAATTAAGTAAATTTGGAAAATATAAAACTCTTTTAATAAAGTCGGTTATTCTAAAGGTTATAAAGGCATTTAGAGTGGTGTGATTATCAAACTTTAACTAATTAAAATCTAGCAGTTTACATGCAATTGAACTCTCAAAATAATTCATATAAACATATTAGGAAAGTCCTAATCTACCATGTTACTACTAATAAAATGCATGATTAAATAAAACTGTGTGGAGTTTCATGTATGGCATGTGATCGACTAATACATGATCATGTTATCAATCATATCAATAAACAGTTTTTTAACAATTAAATAAACAACTGATAAACTGAGTGACTATTGGGTATTTCTAAATTACAACATTTAGAAAATAGAAATAATTACAAAGAAAACTTCAAGAATATATATTTCTCAAATAGCTCATTCTTCACCAGGGGTCCATCTTCGTAATCTTCAAGTTTTGATCAAAACAATTTTAATTAGGATAAACTATGTTTTCTAATTAAATCATCCCATTAATTATTATTTTAAAATTAATTGAATTTGATAGTCAAAAAATAATTTGATGACTCACAAAACTTGGGTCAAACCCATTGAATTAATTAATTTTAATTTAAAAAAATTAAAATTGATAATTATCCTTTTAAAAATCAAATTTCAATTTTTAAAATTCCAATTGTTTTTTTCTTCCACGTTCGTCTCATGCATTCTTCGTCTTCACGCGATCGGAATTTTACAACATGATATTCAAAATAAACTTAAAAAAATTCCTATGCCCAAAACGGTTTACACAAGATCTAATGAAAAAATAGAACAAAACCTAAACCTAAAAGTCATCATAAAATTAACGATTCATCATTAACCATACATTCAAAAAACAAACCATCCATCCATTCATACATATCAAAATATATATATCATGAACGATGCAAGAACACCCACACAGTATTTAATATACAAATATATAAAGACGCTCTGATACCAACTGTTACGATTCACGTTGACGCAGGGCGGAAGGCTTGGTGGTGTTTTAAAAAAAATTATAAAACAGTAAACGATCGCAGCGTCGGAGATCCCAAATATGAAAATTTTTTAATTGAAAAACACTTTTTCGGATTGGTCCATTATATATTTATATATTAAATCAAAGACATACATGAATATAAAATATATACATCTTGTTGTCCAATCAAGCGTCCTTGCAATACGACGATCTTGCTATCCCACAAACGATAAACTTCAAGCACCACACCATGATCTTCCAAGCCATTTCTCAAACACTAGGACGTATGGGGGCCTGTAGAATATATCAAAAATAATTTTTAGTCTCTAGACGTACTCAGCACATGAAATCTAGAGATTTTTTAGAAGGATTAAATTGTGAAACAAAACTCTGATCGAAAAATAACTAAAAGTTATTCACAAAGCTTTTTATTAACTTTTAATCTCAGAGAGTTTCACCCATGATCGCAACTGTGTTCTTACTACACTGAAGCCAATAGAATAATATCAATATATTTTTTAGATAATAAAATATCATATATTTTAGAGTGCAATTGAAGTGGGACCCACTGTAATTGTACAACATTGCAGCGCCACACGACACTGCAGTTTGCCATAAGGCACTATAGTGTGCCACGTCCCACTGTAGTGCATTGTGACACTACAGTAGTCCATGTAAATTTCATATTCAAAATCAGTGATTGACATGTGGTAGTGCAATATGACACGTGACAATTTCTGTAAATTTATTATTTATTTTAATAAGATAAATATCTAGATTTCAGTTAATTCAAAATTAACTTATCTGATCTCTCAATCAATTATTTTATCTGTTAATTAACAATTAGATAAACCAAACCAAATCGTTATCTTATAATGATTTAATATTATTTAATTTCATAAATCAATTATTCTACCTCACGTATCGATTAACACAAAATTTTTGAAAATTACTTTAAATAATTTAAGAAATTAATTCTTAATTAATTAATCTTACATAATTATCTCATAATTTTATACTTGCCCTAGAAATATAATTCCTTTTGCAAGTCAGTCATTTTCTCATGTCCTAAAATATTCACACCCTAGACTATGTAGTATAGAGGTAACTTGGGGACCATGGATCCATAATTTTAAGCTCCAATAAATTAGATTATTAATTAAACTCTTCAATTAAATAATATTATTTATTAATTCAATTATTACTCTATTATAAATATGGAATTGGACTCTAGGAGATTACAGAATGTATTTACAAAGTATTCTCGTGTAGTCCATTGATATTTCATGTAGTTTTGTGCTCCAATTATTGGTTCGTAAATTAGAGTTTGTCAAAATTATAGTTTTACCCTTATAATTACCTATTGATCCTTAAGTATCATTAATTCAGTAGTGAATGGTCAATTTATAATTTTATTATAAATTTGAGCTTAATAAGCATTCAGTTCCAGAATTAACACTTAAGTAAACCAATATATGATCCGTTAGGAAAGCTTGGATTTCAAATCTTGTAAGATGATGTTCCCAGCCATCCATGTCACTGAATCTTTAAAATAAAAGTCACTAGCCCGTTTTATAAACAAACTTTAATGAGTGAATCAAAAGATCCACTAAACATGGATAAGAGTTCATGACTACTCACAATTTAGACTGATCTACATATGATAATCAGTTTTGATGTGTATTAATTATTTATGGTAAACAGTAAGTTGATAAAAATATCAATCCACATCGGTCCAGTCCTATATAATCTGATTATATAAAGTACATCAATGATCCGGATCTAGATGACATGCATTCATAATGTTTAATGAACCGTACTAGCAACCATTCATTAAAGATTTCATACTTTAATATGTTGCGGACTATTTTATTCCTTATTTATGATCTTAATCTTCTCGTATTTATATAAGATCATAGTCTCATTAATGAATATGAAATTTTCATATATTTATATATAAATTATTCAACAATAATTCAAAGGAACATTATAAGAAAATGTAGTTTCATTAATTTTATATTAAAAATGTCTAAACACATGTTTTGAGGGCACTATTCCCAACACAATCTCTCACTTTGACTAAAGTAGGCATGTACAATCTCGTATCCACATGCCTTCCAGATGGCCGTCAAAGATTTTACTGCTTAAAGTCTTCATGAATGGATCTGTCAGGTTGTTGACCGTCGATATGTGTGTCACTACAATATCTCCACGCTGAACAATCTCTCTGATGAGGTGATACTTACGCTCTATGTTTGAATTTTTTGTGGCTTCTTGGGTCCTTCGAGTTAGCCACAGCCCCACTGTTATCGTAATAAAGTGTCATGAGTTTGTCAGCTTCTGGAACGACTTTCAGAGTCCTTTACAGTTTCACAAGCTACCACATGATCAGCTTCCATGGTATAATTAGCAATGCAAGACTGCTTGATATTTCTCCATACTACTGTTCCACCATTCAAGATGAACCCTGATCCGAAAGTGGACCTCCTAGAATCCTTGTTTGCTTGAAAATCGGAGTCGGTATAACCTATCATATTCAAGTCTATACCTGAATACACAAGTATGTAATTCCTCGTTCTCCTAAGATACTTGAGGATATGTTTAACGACATTCCAATGCTCGAGTCCATGGTTAAATTGGAAATGACTTACCACACCCACGACGTAGCAAATATCTGGCCTAGTGCAAAGTATCACATACATGAGACTTCTTCAGCTCAGGCATAGGGAATCTTCTCATGTCTTTCTCTTCTTGAAGAGTCTTGGGAGACTTCTCCTTGGAGAGGCTGGCACCATGCCTAAAGGGAAGATATCCCTTCTTGGAGTCTTGCATATTAAAGTGATCCATCACCTTATCAATATAAGATACTTGAGATAGTGCCAATTATATGTTCTTTCGATCTCAAAATATCTGAATACCTAAGACAAATGCAGCTTCTCCAATATCCTTCTTAGAAAATTTTTTTGCAAGTCAAATCTTGACATCAAAAATTTTTCCTACATCATTCTCAATGAGTAGAATATTGCCCACGTACAAGACTAGAAAAACCACATTCCCTTCATGTATAAGCTTATACACACATGGTTCATGCACTAACTGTTCAAAATCAAAGTTCTTGACAGTTTCGTCGAATATGATATTCCATGATTGGGACGCTTGCTAAAGTTCATATATGGACTTTAGCAGTTCGCAAACCTTGCCCTCTTGGCCTTTCTCCATGAACCCGTCTCGTTGAGCCATATAAATGCGCTCTTCAAGATTACTATTCAGAAATGCAGTCTTGACTTCTATATGCCAGATTTCATAATTGAGGACAACAACAATGGACATGAGGATTCATATGGACTTAAGCATGGCCGGTAAGAAGGTATCTTCATAGTTAATACCTTCTTTTTGGGTAGCCCTTGGCTACAAGCCTAGTATTGAATGCCTCTACTATGGACCTATCTTATTCTTATAAATTCATCCACCCTATGGGTTTTACCCCTTTAGGAGGATCTACAAGCTTTAAGACTCCGTTTGAATACATCAATTGTATCTCGACGTTCATGTCGTCTTGCCATAGGTTTGCTTCAGGACCATTCATAGCCTGCGAGTAGGAAACATGTCCATCATGATCCTTTTATGAGAATGGCGTCAAGACATCTCCATAAGACATGTACTTATCAAGTTGTCTCACAATCCTCCCACTTTCGTCCACTCTATCTCTTCATATGGCTTGCTAGGCACCATCTTTGATGGAACTTGGTTCAGAATGTATGTTGATATTTTCAAGGCATATCCCCAGAACAAATCTAGGATGTATGGGTAACTCATCATGGATCTAACCATATCCATCAGAATTCGATTCCTTCTCTCTGATGCATCATTCTGTTCTAGAGTATTAGGTGCTGTAAGTTGAGAAAAAATATCTTCTTCCTTAAGAAAGTCTTCGAACTCTCCTAGCAAGTACTCTCCACCACGATTGGATCATAATGTTCTGATTTGTTTCTCTAATTACTGCTCAACCATATCTTTGTACTCTTTGAACTCTTCAAAGGTTTCTGACTTTTGACGCATTAGATAAACATGTCCAAAATGCGAGTAGTTATCAGTGAAGGTTACAAAATATCTGTAACCTCCTCTTACTTGGATATTCAATGGCTCCCATACATCATTATGTACGGGTTCGAGGCATTGAGTGGCTCTTTCACCCATCGCTAAAAAGGGTCTCTTGGTCATTTTACCTTCTATGCAGGATTTTCACGTGGGTAGTGATTCCACACTTAAAGTTTTCAATGGACCATCATTTGCAAGTCTTTTAATCTTGTCTAGGCTAATATGGCCAAGACGTAAGTACCACAAGTAGGCTGGATCGATTGAGTCAGACTTCAACATTTTTCTATCCCTTTGTAAATCCGTATTTACTTTAGTGTCACTTATAATTAGAATTATTGGTTTTAAATAGAATATGTTATTTATCAAGCGTGCAGTAGTGATCAATCAATCATTTCTAAAAATATCAATATTATTATTAATGAAATTTAAAGAAAATTCTTGCTCAATCAAACTAGCAACTAAAATAAGGATTTTCTAAAAAACTAGGATATAATAAACATCTCGTAAAACCACAAAAGTGTTATCAAATGACAATTTAATAGTTAATACAGCCAGCTAGTGCTCCATTCTCCCACGGAAGCTGAACTCCCCTTCGTCAAGCCTTCTGCCTTCAAGTTTTGCTTCTTAGGTTTCTTCGGACCTCTCTTGTATTTCTTTTTAGCGCCAGGGGTGGATGACTTGCTTGCAATAAAGTTTACCTCCCGAGTCTTCCTCTTGCCCTTCAGAAACAGGGTCTCAGTAGCTTTGCAACTCATTCATAAGTTCCAGAAGTGAGTACCTCAAATTATTCATTGAATAATTAAATTTGAAGTTCTCAAAAGTATCTTGCAGGATCTCGAGGATCATATCAACTTAAGTCTCGCCATCAACCTCAGTTCTCATAATCTCCATCTCATTCAGATAACTAATGATCAATATAATATATTCTCTAACAGGATTTTCGGGTTTCATTCGACAATTCACAAAGTTTCAAAGAACAACCTGTTTGGCTTGACGGCCCTGATCCCCGAACATTTTAGTGATGTTCAACATCATATCAGCGGCGGTTCATGTTCTGATGTTGTTGTTGCAAAATCTTGCTAGCAGAAGCCAAGATGTAACACCTGGCGATCTCATTAGAACATAACCAAGAAGCATAAGCATCATTTGCCTCTTGAGTCGATTCATCAATAGGATCAAGGAGACAATGGGTAGTCAGCAAGAACTTGTACTTTTCTACCGTCAATATGATATCAAGATTACGTTTCCAATCCATGTAATTTTCACCAGTAAGTTTGTTCTCATTCAAGATCATTGAGGGTGAGGATAATGACATGATTACTGAATATAATAAATAAAACGGCGTAAATAACTACTTAATCATTTAAGAAAGTATAATGCATGATGCAAATACTTAAATATTAAAAATCTGATAAAAAATATTTTTTCCATGATATTACGATCAACAACGATAGCTTGTCGCATTCTCGGACAATGCCCAAGCTATCTCCTATCGCATCAAGACTCCTCTCGTTTGATTAACGCTTCTCAAGATCACTACATCTAGCTCAACCAATCACCAATGGTTTTGGTCACCCTAGCCCTATTGAATAGATCCTCTAAGTGTTTAATCACTGCATCGGTTTTAAAGCTTACTATGAACTAATAGTGCGTCTAGGGATTGTCCTGCCTCATCACTTCCTTTATAAGCTTTAGCTTCTCAAGCAACTCGATAACTCAAAGTGATACGATTTTCAAATTTCTCCCACTAAAGAGAGGACCGCTAAGACAGCTCTAAACTATTCCTCGTGCCACGATCAAGTTTGCGTTTGGGACCTTGAGAACGTTTCAACGTGAACGACCCTCCCATTTAGTCTTTGGAAAAATAGATTTTTCTTTGCTTTTTCAAAAATAATTTAATTTTTTATAAATTTGAAAAAACAATTTTTAAAATTTATACTTTTATAAAATTTAAATCACAATTTAAAATTTTTACCTTTTACAAAATTCGTATTGTATTTAAATTATAACACATTATAAATTTAAACTACAATGATACATGTATATGCTACATGACATTTTTATATTGGCATATCCCTATTTCGATATGGTATGTTATATGATAATACGATATTAATAATAAATCATCCATTCAAAATTAACCTCTCTATGACTCATTTCTAATTACAACATATAAAAAGAATAATAAATAAATTACAATAATTTAAATACTAATTTTCATGGTGTCTGTAATATTCTCATTTCCTCTAAAAAAACCCCACCAATTTGTAGTTCTCTACAAAAGTCCAGTCCCATTTTAAAAATTCAAAATTCAATTTAAAATTTAAATTTTCAACAATTTTTACTTTGATAAATAAATTACCAAGTAAATTAATCAATTGATTTATTTTTAAAACCAATTTATAAAATAAATTTCAATTAATTAGTGTTGAAAAATTATCGAATTAAATAAAAATAATTTTTAGGACTGGATTGGGCAAAACTTTAAGTTTTCCAAAATCTAAAAGTTTCCAAAACCTCAAAATTTCTTAAACCCTAAAGTTTCCAAAAACTCAAGGTTTTCTAAATTCTAAAGTTTTCAAAATCTCAAGATTTCATAAACCCTAAAGTTTCCAAAAACTCAAGATTTCCTAAACTCTAAAGCTTTCAAAACCTTAAAGTTTCCTAATTCATATGGTTTCCTAAACCATAATTAGAAAACCTACGGTGGCGAGCGGCGATGGCGCGGCACGGCGGTAAGCGGCGACAACGAACAATGACTTTTCCAGCGACGACGTATTTTGATGGAATTTAAAGATACAACTTTTACAAAAATTATATTACATCAAATTCTATGCCTCAATTTCCACGTACATCAATTTTAAAATTGAAAATATACACATGAAGCTAATCGATCGGGATCCATTTATAAAAATACATTCAAACATGTTTTGAATCTACCACACAAAAAATATATGCCAATATCACAACATCCATTGATACATACGTCTAATTACAAAATATGAAGAATCAAGAACCCAAGGCTCTGCTATCAATTGTTGGATCTGGTTTTAAAAGATTTGAGAAAAAAATAATAAACCACGAACGGTTCATGGACGGAAAATTAAAATTTTTCACATCAACCATTTAATCATATTAAATATAAAACCTTTTATGATCATGTATATTTAGAAGATGTAGAAATAATATTATACTTTTATTGTATCAGAGAAGTTCTGACTTGGTGGAATCCTATTGATCATCTTGCGTTCTTCGTTCTTTGTAGAACTTCAATCAACATTCACACCAACAACCACTCGTAGGGTTCAAAAGTATATCTCAATAAGATGTTGTCAGGAATTGAGTGTGGGCTCTCAAAATAACAGAAAAAATAAAAAAAATTTCTTCATCTAGATTTCGGCGGCCACAGGGAAGGGAGAGAGAAACTGCTTTCTTTGCTTTGTGTAATCACACAATTTGATTAGTGTTGTATTA
This sequence comes from Datisca glomerata, assembly GCA_003255025.1. Classification (NCBI taxonomy): domain Eukaryota; kingdom Viridiplantae; phylum Streptophyta; class Magnoliopsida; order Cucurbitales; family Datiscaceae; genus Datisca; species Datisca glomerata. The sequence continues at coordinate 446,758 of QANY01010778.1, forward strand.
ACACACCTGAAGATGTAACTCTAATGCCATCCCTTATATAAAGATTATGAAATTTAAACATATACCCCTATATTATAAACTGCCGAAATTCTCCTCCATTTATGGTCCCTATGTGATTTTTTGCATCTCCATAGAGTTAATACTGTGTCCAAATTCATCAATCCAAATTGATAAATTAAATTGATCTTCATCACTTAATTAATTTTTTTAATTTACTAATTTCCAATAATTAGAAAATAACAAATTAATTAATTTGAACATCAATTTTGCTCTTAACTAATTAAGTGACGTCACCCATCATATATGAGTTCAGGAAGTGTACCTTGATCCAAAATATGTTTTTGGTCCAATTGATGTTGTTTCTCATTCCTGTCCTTATGAGCTACTCTTGAGACCAAAAGAATCCACATGAATGAAGCTATATGATTCAAATACTCGGTGAATTTTTCTCCATAAATTCCCAACCTATTTAGAACTGACATCGTACGACTCAATATAGGTCCAATGTCGAATCAATTCTCGATTCACGCGCGCAACATTTTCTGTTGGTGTAAAAAACACTTTTTATTTTCCGGTACATAGAATATTTTGCTATGTTATCCTTCGTGATTATGAGTAACAAGAGCGAGATATAAAATTACCATTTTACCCATCTAGTTGTTATTTCCTTAACTCTTTTATTGATTGTGAATAAGAAATGCATAACAGTGAACTGTCTCGCACAGTTCACCATGTCTTATTCAATGATTCATTTCATCGAGTACCTGACCGTGTTTATTTACGCACATACCCATCAATAAAGTATAAGGTGATATTGTTGCATTTTGTAATCTCACCACGAATTTCATATCTGTGAATCACGTAACTCCAAGATAGAACTAAGTCAAGTTTCGTATTCACCTCAGGATTCGGGTACGAAAATACCCTTAAAGTGTAACAATTAGATTTAGTGCTAGATAAACGTCTTTGCTCTAAACTAATTTGTTACTGGTCTATTCAACATGTTCTATAACATGTCTAGGTCAACCGTTAAAGTCTCCACTCACATCCCCTGATACCGACATCATTTGGTTCAACCTAACAGTCGTAATCAGACTCAATTGTCCAGTCGATCCTTAGACTGTGAATAACATTCTGAACTATTTCAGAAGAGTTTGTCTGGAAGACCCATCTGTCTTTACTATTCTTACGTTGATAATAGTTCCATGACTTAAATAAATTATAAACACACTTTAATTAAAGAAAATCTTTCATTGATTCATAAAATTCAGTAGTACATAAATGCCAGATAAATAACTAAATACTCATAAATAATTATTATCTCTTATTTTATGTACACAATTTCAACAGAAGGTTCGGTCGTGAAAAGATGAGGTTTTGGTTTTTTTTTTACTATTGTCCCAGGGCGAAATCGTGGAGTGCGATTTTAAAAGACAACACAGTAAAATCATCTTTTACAAAAATAACTTAATGTAATTATCATTGCAAAAGACGATTTTTAACATGGCGTGTCCAATCTCTAAGTCCACACAAAAGTACCGTACTTTTGGAATTTCTTTCAAAACACCGTTATTTTATACATCTTTTTAGGTCACTGTAAAAGTGTAAAAAATCCTGGAGTCGAGAATAAGTGAAGGATAAAAGAATCTGAAAAAGAGAGAGAGAGAGAGAGAGAGAGAGAGAGAGAGAGAGAAAAGAAGAGACTAACCATAAATATGTTATATGGTACAGTAAAGGGACTAACCTGATTTAATGGCTCACTAATGGAGACAGATTCTGCTGAAGCTTGGACAACGCCGATAATTATTAACGAACAAAGCCGAGAAGGTGGAGAGTCGCGAAAGAGCAGGGCACAGTAAGACGGAACTTTGAGGCACAGTAACAAACTGCGTGGCTTTAAAAGATAAAGGTGCTAGTAAGTTTTAACTAGCCTTTAAATACACATTTTTCTCCTTGCTTCCGAGAAAGTCCATCTTCTACTGAGCCAGTAAAGACCCTTCATTGTCCCGCAAGGTCTCTTGAGTGACCTATTTCTTATTTATTTTTTTAGAAATTCTTATAAACAACCATATTTATTAAACAAAATAATGATTTTATGATCTCTATATTATTTTTAACGAAATTCAACATGTTTCATTAGAGAAAAATATTTAGTTACCCCTTTAGATTAATCTTTTTGTCAAAATTAATAATTGCTAGACCCGAGTTTAGTGAATATTTTTTACTAATTTTGACCTGACGAGTGTAAATTTTGATGGTAGAATATTAGAATAGGATCTAACACTAATTTTTCACTACACCAAAGTCTAGTACATGATATTTTAGTATTTTCTCGTAGCAAAAAGGTCATATTTAGTTCAAAATATTTAAAGGGTTCTAATATCATTTTTTTCACTTCTAAGGTATTTCTCATGCAATTTCTCATTTTTGTGTCTTTTATTGCTAAATAGTAAATACAAATAGAGTGAATTTGAATCATCTAATGTCTCGCTGGAAAGAGAAGTTGTATATGTTAGGCGGATTTGTGCCATTAAATGAGTTTAGGTCGGTTTGTTTTAAAAATAAAACGGTAATTTTATTTCTTTTTAGTCGATATGACTCAGCACGTCATACCTACTTCTCGTTTTATATATTTTTCTTTTCGCAAATATCATTATGTGGTAATATTCAAATTGTCAAATATTAATGTAGATGATTTAACTCCACATTACACCCAATAGCTTGTTGGTGGAGTCATATCATCTCGAATCTTTGTAAATCTGTAACTCTAAAATAGTATGACGTTAACAACTTTGAGTAGTTGTGTAAAACACCCAAGTTATTCTTATTTAAGAAAAAATTAAGGATATTAATTTATGAGTAGCAAACGTATACAACTTTGTACAGTTAAATATATATATATATATATTCACTAGCAAACTATATATAATATTATACTTTAAAGAAAAAAATTAGTTTTCTCTGTCACTTCAAGTTTCAGAACGTTCAAAAAATGTTATCTTGCGATTTTATCTCGCGCGCTCTTACTTTTATCTCCATATTCCTACCACTTCATTAGCCCAAAGGGCAGCACCATCTTCGTCCACACAACTACAATGAATAACATTTAAGATCGAATACCAGTAGAATGATAGAGAATGAGAGACTGAAAAAAGGGCATGTGAAATGCGCTAAAAGATATCATGAGAAAGCTTTTGCCCCAACTGTCGATCAAAACTTAATAGGAAGAACTGTAAAAATGACCCACTTTTCAGCTTAAACTGCAAAAATAGAGTGTACCCATAGGCCTCACTTGTTGTATTGGGAAAAGAGTCCATCCCTTTATTGGCCTGTACAACACCATATACGTTGCCACACAATATTGCTCATTAACTTATGTTATATCACATGACATTGAATGAGTTGTCTATAATTATGCTAAGTCTATATAAATATTCCAACAATTTTGGAATACTTTGTATTTTATAAAATCTAAGTTTGAATGATTTTGTTGTAACTTATTTATGATTTTTCAAATGTGAAACTAACAAGTTTATAATTGTAAAAAAAAATAACATACCAAAATCTATACAAGTAATTAATGATTTACTAAGTATTTCTCAGCATGGAAAGCTATCAAACCTTGAAGTTTTTAAGATGCCTTTTGAAGACTTCAAGTGAGGATAGTTCTATATACTTGGGGAAAACTCAGCATATGTTTTCAAGAAAAAACTTGAATTATCAATGACGTCCTCAAGAAGCTTTAACATGAAGTCTTCAAAAAAAAAAAAACTGATACTAGAAAATTTATAAGTGTAAGGAACATCCAAGCATGGAATCCCTAAAAGCCTTCAAGATAAAATTTGAAAACTTCATCATCAACTTTCTTTTAGTAAAAACTCATGAAAAATCTTACGAAAGCTTCTAATAGAACTCATTAACAAAAAAAACTTTAAAGTCATGGAATAATGCATAACGTGCGTCATTTTAGTTGAATAATGTAACACACTTTGACACTCGCAAAAGGGTAAAAAATGAACAATAAAGAAGATGGAAGGATGTAGTGCATTATTACATGTATTTGAGAGTGAGTGAAATTTTTATCCTTAAGCTAATAGGAAACAAACAGGTGTAGATGTAAGGGTTAAAATTATAATTAAACAAAAAATAGTTGGATAAAAATGGTAAAAAAAATTTCTCGCCCCATTTTTTTTCTTTTAATATAGTAGTGATTTCTCATTTGGCATTGCATTTTAGATAGCGTTTGGTATATGTTTCTTTTAGGTAGCATAGTTTAAGATGGTGGAATAGTGAGTACAAATTTTGCTGCTGCAATGTTAATCACTTAATACAGGGTAAAGTCATCCGTTTGTGTTGTGGAATTGGGTTGGTGAAGAAAAGAATTAGTTTTGGTCTAGAAGCTTGTTTTTTTATAAATAAAATTGTTGAGGATAGAAATTAATAAGTGCATCAGGATATTTTAACTAGGTTGACACTTTCGTACCATGCTTATCATTTAACCTAACCCACCATATTATTAAATTAAAATAAAATAGTGAACAAAAGAAAACATAAAGAAGAAAATCAGCAGAAGCTAAAAGAAGGTTTGTTACAAATATTAATGAACATAAACGAAAAATAAAAAATTCGGAGTATTCTACCACCAAGTTAGAGTAACTATACTAGGAGGCCTGAATACCAAACAATCTACAACTCGATTATCCTCCCGATAAATATGAGTGATAACAAAATTCATCTGATCTGATCGATTAAGTTTAAACATCTATCTCAAGTAGTACGCCAAAGTCAAGAGACTTTTCGAGATCTAAAACGAAGAATGAACACCTTATAAATAGAATCACTTTCCTACCATTGTTTTCTTCATCCAAAGGTCGAAGCATAAATGATCGCATGAATAGCACAAGCTAACTCGACCTCGAAAGCAAAACATACACCAAAGTGAATAAACCCTTAACAAATCATTTCACAACCTGCAAGCCCAAGACTACCAAAAGTCACTACATCTGTATTCTCATTAATCTAACCTGATGGGAGATGATGTCAAACAACTTTCAAGATACGCGGGGCTGTGGAAGGATGGTCAATTGAACTCTGCATTATGTCAGGTGTCAAAAGATTCTTAATTGAAGTCAAAAGATTCTCAATTGAACTCTGCATTGTGTCAGAAGCTTGGTTTTTTAAATAACTTGTTTGAATCTTTGAGCGTAGAACTCAGCTACTTGGTTTTTCTGCGAATTTTTTGGCAATACTATTAGGTAAAACTAACTTATGTCTTCTATGATTGACTACTTCAAGGAAAATCAATGCTTTAGATGGATTTGATACCAATAAGACTAAGACTTATAAGCTTTACTCTGTTTACTGCATGATTATGATCTTATAAACAGAGCTGAAATCCTTGATTGATTTGTAATTGATATTCCTACTTGAAATCCTTAAATAAAATGTAATTGTACTACTGAAGGGACTGACACAGAGATTCTCCCAGTCCCAGTGTATTTGAATAGAACAGAGGCTGCAGAGTACAGGATTCCATGGAAGAAGTTCTCTGCATGGAAGAAGTTATGATCTGTTATAATGGGTTGGATTAAATTAATCATTTTACTTTAATCTAAATTCATCTTGCAGCCTATAGGATTAGTGCTAAATTATGGAACTATCAGCATGACCATTGATGCCAGTTTTTTTCATTTAGAAACATCCATGCAAAAGGACAGAGAAGAATCTTAATGACCACATACCATGGACATATATCATTCGCCACTCACGAGCTATAAATGGCGATTGGGTCTATGTGGCAAGAAAAATCACAAGCAATGGCCTGGTTAGCTTAGCTGGCACGTTGCCTACCGTCCACATGGAAATGAAAAATCTCTGTTCAAATCTCTTAATTAAACCAGAGCCATTAGTCACTAAGTTGCATTGAACAACCAAGAAAGTTTACGGTCTCTAATTTGGACTCTTACTTGCAGTGATTGTGATACATTTGTCCACTTCTCTAACCCAAAGAGAAAAACTGAAATTGAATATCTGACGCAATATTTCATGAAAATTAATTTAAGTTTTTCATTTTTTATGAGGTGAGCAAAACCCACTTCATGGTAACCATGTATGCAGCTTGCCAAGTCAGCAAAGTTATCATCCACATGGCGTACATAGATTGGTCAGCTCACAACAGCCTCAAGTTGGACATCTTTTGTTCTACACTAGACAATTATAAATACAGTGAGAGTATGTGCATGTGTGGTCAAGAGGTAGAAAGAGAGCATTGCTAGAGGAGATAAGATAACATTTGCTTGTTAGGCTCTCTTCTATCTGTACTTAAAAAAAAACTATGGCATCAGCATCTCTCCTTAAGTCCTCCCCTGTTCTTGACAAATCCGAGTGGGTGAAGGGCCAGACCCTCCTCCGTCAACCCTCCGTCTCAGTCGTCCGGTGCCTCCCTACCGCTCCCTCTGCTCTCACTATCCGTGCTGGCTCCTATGCTGATGAGTTGGTCAAGACTGCGGTAAGTTCTACTTTATTTCATAGCACTTCGCTTCTAATTTGTATACCATCTGTTTTTCTGAGTACAAAGTAATTGGTTTGAAACTATTTAGTTCTGAACAGATTTTTAAGAAAAAAGAAAGACTTTTGTACTTTGTTGCGGACATGTAAAGCAAAATAAAAAACTGTGCTTTCGTGTAGAAAACCGTCGCATCACCAGGGCGTGGAATATTGGCCATGGATGAGTCAAACGCGACCTGTGGGAAGCGTCTTGCCTCGATTGGGCTAGAAAACACTGAGGCTAACCGCCAAGCATACCGTACTCTCCTTGTGACTGCCCTTGGTCTTGGTCAGTACATCTCAGGTGCTATTCTCTTCGAGGAGACTCTCTACCAATCTACCGTTGATGGTAAGAAGATCGTCGATGTGCTCGTTGAGCAAGGAATTGTCCCCGGTATCAAAGTTGACAAGGTACCCTCCTAACTTAGCTGAAAACTTATATGTTGCAGTATTCACCAGAATTAGTACTAATATGGGGCTTATGTATGAGAGATATCAGGGTCTGGTGCCTCTAACTGGTTCAAATGGTGAGTCATGGTGCCAGGGTCTCGATGGCCTCGCTTCTCGCACTGCTGCTTACTACCAACAGGGAGCGCGTTTTGCTAAATGGTAACAACCTTAACCACACAACTATTCCATACAATAACTGAAGGTGAAACATAATGCTAAATCGCTTTGATCAAATAGGCGTACTGTTGTGAGCATTCCCAATGGCCCATCAGCCCTTGCCGTCAAGGAAGCCGCCTGGGGTCTCGCTCGCTATGCTGCTATTTCCCAAGTAAGAAAACTCAGTAAACTTAACGTACTACTATTGAATTAGCTAGCTTCCCAAATCGATTGAATTTAAGAATCTATTGCCTGATATTTTTGTAGGACAGTGGATTGGTCCCAATTGTAGAGCCAGAGATCTTGCTTGATGGTGAGCACGGAATTGACAGGACTTTCGAAGTAGCCCAGAAGGTTTGGGCTGAGGTTTTCTTCTACCTTGCCGAAAACAATGTCCTGTTTGAGGGTATTCTTCTCAAGCCTAGCATGGTTACTCCTGGAGCTGAGTGCAAGGAAAGAGCCACCCCTGAACAAGTTGCTGACTACACACTCAAGCTCCTCCACAGGAGAATCCCACCTGCAGTCCCTGGAATCATGGCAAGTGTCTTACAATTACTAAATACTTTCACATTTTTCCTTCATGGTCGTTTAGTATGAAATTAATAAAATGATTTGTCCGGACCTTTATTAATTAATGTACTGATTCTTTTAATATACTAATTAATGTACTAAGATTGCAACTGTTTGTGTGTAGTTCTTGTCTGGTGGACAATCTGAGGTGGAAGCTACACTAAACTTGAACGCGATGAACCAATCTCCAAACCCGTGGCACGTGTCGTTCTCTTACGCTAGAGCCCTCCAGAACACTTGTCTCAAGACATGGGGTGGCAGGCCAGAGAACGTGAAGGCTGCTCAGGAGGCATTGCTGACGCGTGCCAGTGCCAACTCCCTTGCCCAGCTCGGTAAGTACACTGGTGAAGGCGAGTCTGAAGAGGCCAAGAAAGGAATGTTCGTTAAGGGCTACACATACTAATTAAGCTCCTTTTGTGCCAAATCATAAATGGAAAGGAAGAAGAAGATGAGACGATGGAGAATGTGTTCAATTTCTCATGTTATGGCTCTATGGCATTGAAAAACTATTTTTGTTCATTATTACATGCACTTTTAGAAACTTAATAAACTTCTTGGTAATTAATGCGTTAGTGTGTACTTATTTATAGTGTATAAAATGCTTTATTTGCTTTCTAATCATCATCTTAAGCTAGAACTCTTAAATACCTCACCATTTTCTGCCTGCAGGCTTCATTAAGTGCAAAATTTTAGATAACTGTCATGTTTTGATTACTTAAAACTTGATCAATTACTTGATCGGTATAAAATTACTATTTTCACTTGGCAAACAATAAATTTCCTTAACACTTCGTTCCTGACCAACCCATTAGTTAAAGAGCTACTTGTAAACTATCTAAATACAAATTAGCAGATTCTTTTAAAGGTGACTCACTAAGAAGAAAAAAACATCATTTACAATCATGTGTTGAAAAATCTATGGTATTATCCATATATTAATGAAAGTATAAAAAAGAAACATAAATATTTACATCAAACTAACAAAGAAAATAAAAAATAGAGCACGCCCAAAATAAAATAGGCTTGCAGGCCTAGAATTTAAAGAACACACATACTCTAAAAAAATAAGACAGTTATTTAAAGTTATAAAATAAACCTCCAGTAAAATCATTACCAATGAAACTATTAAAAAATTTGGAGCATTGAACCACCATGTAATAGAGTTCAGTGAGCATGAAAAGCAAGCACGTCTACAATCTTATTACATTCTCAAAAAATATGAGAAACTTGAAAATACATTAGAGATATTAAGAAAAGACAATGATTCCAAGCTTGACGAATTATCCAATGTACTTGATTTAATCGTTTAAAAAGTAATTGAGCCACAAAAGTTGAATCACTTTCCAACCAAATTATATTCCAACTTCATTTCAATGCGTATTCAATGACATCCATGACTACAGATAATTTTACCTCAAAAGTAAATACCAGACTCAAAGGAATAGGAAACATCTTTTCACAATAAGCTTACAAGTCTGAAATATACCATTGCAGCTTCCAAGACATGGAGAACCCAAAGAAGAAGCCCCATCTATATTGGCCTTAATCTAATTTTGCAGGGAGGGAACCATTTAACTGGGGAGATAACAAGAGCTTTAGAGGGACGGTCATTAAGTTTGATTTTTTTTAGAATGGATAGATCGTCCACCAAATTTGACATATTACCAATATTAAAAATGTTATTTTTTTTAACTCGGCTCCATATGAACCCAAGACAAGCTCTAAAATCAATCTTTTCATTTTGAAAAATCAGTTTTGTTGCAAAGTTTCTGCAACGCAGAGCGGCGATTGAAAAATAATGTGGAGTCGTCACCAATCAAATTAGGGTATGATTGATCATCTAATTTTAAAATATTTAGTTTACGAAAATTCAAAATTGATTCGGAAATCCGATTAAGATATTAATGGCCTGTAATTTAAATGGTTACTGATTTTCTCAAATGCTATAATTTTAAAAAATATGATCCTCATAAAATATTATAGAAATTTTTTTATTTAATTTTTTAACAAACAAGCACAATCACAACAAACTACGACAAATCCAAAAATAAAAGATCAGCAATGCAGGGAGGATCAGAATTCTCCTACCACTGAAGAGGACAATGAGGGGAAGCTATGTGAGCCAAGCGATCTGCCACAGAGTTAACGGACCTTAGAATATGGTGAAACGAAATGTTCAGACAAAACCAAGAGCTAAACTTGATTCCTTTGATGAGGCCACCCGCAACCGATCTCAATTCCTTTCTAGATGTTAAACCAGCAATGAGAGAGGGATTATCAGATTCCACCAAGTGCACCAGACGGTTTTTCTGGTTGAAGAAGTCCAGAGCACAGAGAAGAGCGAGAGCTTCCTTTTCAAAAGCCGGGACCTTCCCCGTGGAGTCTCTAACGACTACACCCATTCCCGCACCCCCGCTAATAGCCATCGAAGCATCCACATTCAACTTTAAAAGTCCCATGTCGGGGGGGACACCAATTCGCAGGCTTATTGATGGTTGAGCAGGAAGAAGAGCTACCAGACCAGCAATTCTCAACCCAAACATGGAAAAAATACTCAGCTGCAACCATAATTTCCTTGCCCATTCTAGAACCAGATTTGTGAAAGCTGAAATTTTGATTGTTCCATATGCACCAACAGAGAATCACGACTTCGCCAACTCCCTCGGAGACAGCTTGAAGAAACTGACTTGACAAAATATCAAACAAAGACCAAGAGTCCCTCAAACCATCATAACTCACCCAATCAAAGTGGGTCCAACCGGGCAGAGGAAAAGAGCGTGGACAGTACTTTCAGGAGCATTACAGAACGGACAAAAACCCTCGACATTCACCCCCTTCTCGCAAGATTGAGAAAAGTGTGCAAGATATAGAGAGCAGCTTTCCAAAGGAAGATCCTGACCTTTTGAGGAACATTTATGGCCCAAAGATGCTTCCACCATGCGGCTTGGGCACCCGGGTTAGACGATTCAGCCCAATAGCGCGACTGGAGAGCTAAGTGGTACCCCAAACGGACTCAGTAGGAACCAGCCTTCTCAAAGTTCCAAAGAAGAGAATCATCCCTTCTACAGTAAGGCACAGGGATGGACAGAATAGAGTTCACATCCTCCACAGGGAACGCTTTTCCTGAAGTTTAGCCTTATTCCAACCATCCTCCCCCAGGAAGTCAACCACCAACAGATCCTAAAAATAGGAATTACAGCCAGACACCTTGAAAGTAAATGTACGAAGGCCATGGGTCTTTAGCCACACAAACCGACCGCCCGTTCCCAATTCTCCAACTCAAACCCTTCGCAAGGGGTTCTTTTCTCCATAAGATACTAAACCAGGAGAACGACGACCCACCCTTTCTTTTGGCCTCTAAAAAGGAGGACGATCTAAAATACTTAGCCTTTAAAACACAAGCCACTAAAGAATTCGGGTACACAAGAAGACGCCACCCTTGCTTGGCGAGGAAAGCTTGATTGAAACAAGCGAGAGAACGAAAACCCAAACCACCCTTTCGTTTTTGGAGGCAAAGTTTGTCCCAAGCAAGCCAATGGAATTTTGCCCGCGAGTCGGTACTTCCCCACCAGAACCGAGCCACTTAGGACTGTAAATCATCACAAAAATAAGCTGAAATTTTAAAACAAGACATAACGTTCTAGGTAAGAATTTCCTTACCCCTCCCCCTTTTGTTAAATTAAACTTTTTCACTGATTATTTTGTAAAAATTAATCCAAACATTCACTTATTTTTACTTTTGGCTCACATTTGAAGTTATCAAAAAATTCTTTTACGAATTTCAAACGACGGCTTGAAAAAAAAGATGATTATACGAAACTCCACGTCTTCCTCTTACTGTTACTCTCTCTCTCTCGAAGTCGTAACATCTCTCTCTGTGCAAATCCTTAAGTCTTCGTCTCCCACAGTAAGGAAAAACAACAAGGTAAGTTTTTAGGTTCTTGAGTTTTTGTTCTGGATTCTGAAGTGTTTTTTCTGAGTTTTTGAGGTATTTTTTTTTGGGTTTCTGAGAGGTTTTTTCTGAATTTCTGTTTTTTATGGATGTTTGAATCACAACAAGCTTGACTTTTTTGGGTTTCTAATTTTTTTGTCTGGGTTTCTGAGGTGTTGGTCTAGGTGAGTGTCTGTTTTCTGGGTTACACTAGGGTCATGTACCTCTCGTGTAGTCTACACGAGGACTACACGTGGGTCGTGTAGCTTACAGGAGGACTACACGGGGGTTGAACAAGCCTCGTAAGCTACATGTGGACTCCACGAGGGGCGTGTAGGTCTCATGTAGGCTACATGAGGAATATACAAGGATCGTGTACCCCTCGTGTAGTATACACGATGACTACACGAGTATCGTGTACACCTCATGTAGTCTATACGATGACTACACGCACATCGTGTACATTTTCTGATCTTATGTATTCCTTGAATATTCTACAGGTTATGGCTTCATAAAAAATACAACTAAGATACGTCCATGACGGTAACACAATTTCAAAAGAAAGGGTCAATGCAAAGTGCAATACCCGCTGCATAGAGGTTATCAAGACCAAGTTGACAGCTTCTCAACTCTCCCTGTATAGGGAGACATGCTTTGTCCATCTCCTTAATCTCTCAGCCCTGAAGTTTTCAGCAACTGTCCACCACCGGTTGCTGGCCAGTGAGGTCAAATATGTCAACGACACTCCATCATAGGAGGAAATCTAGTTTCTTGTCAATAAGGAACCACTGTGCTTCTCTAAGAAGGATTTCTCATTGAGGACCGGACTAAATTTGGTAAATCCTGGGATGAGAAGAAGGCTCGTGGCCCCAATAGACGCTCTAATCTATACTTTTTTAAAGTCCAATTAATAACCATGGCTGAGTTGGATAAGAAGTTTAAAAACTTTGAATATAAGTCAGATTCTGATGGGGTCAAGATGGATCTGATTTATTTGCTAGAGCATTTTTGTGTTAAGAAAGGAGAACCATACCCTAATTGAGAAGAGATGGTTGGTTTTGGTTGAAGACCTTGAAGTATTCAACCAATATCCGTGGGGAGAGCTCTCGTTCTCCAAAACAATGAAATCATTATTATCTGTGAAGAATACAAAGGACGTTTTTAGAGATTTTAAGATTAAGAAAAAAATAAAAAAACATAGAAATTCCCCGTTGTTGTTCATGAGTATTCACTCAATGGATGTCCATTTGCCTTCCATGTACAATTTATTTAATTCTATGTAGCGATGTATTGAATTATTTATGTGTTGAATAGTAAATTACTCTCTTTTGTTTAAATAGGCATAGGTATTTGAAACTATACACTTGGTAGGTAGTTTGTATGGTAACCATGTTTCGACCAAGATGCCAAGGGTTCTCAAGTGGTGTCCGACCATGATAGTACCAGTTGAGAATATTCAAAACAAAATTTTTTCGAAGGAGAATGTATGTTGGTGAATTATGCTTACAAGTTAATTTATATTACTTTCATATATACTGATTTATATTTCTTACATTTTTAGTTGACAGTTCTTTCCTTAGTCCCTACTGAGAAGGAAGAAGAAAAAAGATCTGGAGATCAGTAGTTGGAGAGATCGTATGTTCAAAATCATTTTCTATCATTCTTCTTCTTGAACACGAACCTCGTGTAGTCATCGTGTAGTCTACACGATGACTATATGAGTTCGTGTAACCATTGGTAGTGTACATGATGACTACACGAGGTTCGTGTAATCATCGTGCAGTCTACACAATGATTACACGAGGTCCGTTTAACCATCGTGTAGTCTACACAAGGTCCATGTAACCATCGTGTAGTCACATTTTTCTGCTTTGTCTACTTAATATTACATGTTTATTTAGTCGATGCCCCCTCCATCATCCTTTCCAGTAAAAGATGAGGCTAATGAGGATGAGGAGACCATTGAAAAGAAAGAGGAGAAGAAGAAAAGGAAGAGGTCCGAAGAGGCCAGTGAAAAAATAGAGGAAAAGAAAGTTGTGTCCAATAAGTTTAGTGGACATGACGATTGAGTGATGAAATGTATGATTGGAATGGATCAAAAGATCACTTCAATGGATAAGAAAATTCTGTCCATGCAATCAGACATTTCCTTTGCAACTTCCCAAATTAAAATTTTGATGGATCATCTAGTAACATCGAGGCTAGATGATTACTCATTATGTCTTGATCTGCCATGATGACGGCTGGCGACGGGGAGGATATGAAGATTGAGAAGGAAGTGAAAAAAATGAAGAAGGAGAGAAGGATGAAAAAAAAGATATGGTAGAGAAGGAAGAAGAAGAGGAGATGGTAGAGAAGGAAGAAGAAGAATAGAAAGAACAAAAGGAAGAAGAAGAAAATGAAGAAAAATAAGAAGAAGAAAATGAAGAAAAGGAAGAATAGAAAGTCGAAGAAAATGAAGAAGAGAATGAAGGTGACAAGGAGGAGGAAGGTGAAAAGGAGGATGAGGAGAAGAAGAAGAAGAAGAAGAAGAAGAAGAAGAAGAAGAAGAAGAAGAAGAAGAAGAAGAAGAGGAAGAAGAAGATGAGGAAGAAGAAGAAGAGGAGGAAGAAGAAGAGGAGGAAGAAGAAGATAAGGAAGAAGAAGAGGAGGAAGAAGAAGAAGAGGAGGAAGAAGAAGAAGAGGAAGAAGAAGAAGAGGAAGAAGAAGAAGAGGAAGAAGAAGAAGAAGACGAAGAGGAAGACGAAGAGGAAGAAGAAGAAGAAGAGGAAGAAGAAGAAGAAGAGGAAGAAGAAGAAGAAGAAGAAGAGTAAGAAGAAGAAGAAGAATAAGAAGAAGAGGAAGAAGAAGAAGAAGAAGAAGAAGAAGAAGAAGAGGAGGAGGAAGAAGAAGAGGAGGAAGAAGAAGAGGAGGAGGAAGAAGAAGAAGAAGAAGAAGAGGAAGAAGAAGATGAAGAGGAGGAAGAAGAGGAAGAGGAGGAAGAAGAAGAGGAAGAAGAAGAGGAAGAGGAAGAGGAAGAGGAGGAAGAGGAGGAAGAAGAAGAGGAAGAAGAAGAAGAGGAAGAAGAGGAGGAGGAGGAAGAAGACGAGGAAGAAGAAAACGAAGAAGAAGAAGAGGAGGAAGAGGAAGAAGAAGAGGAGGAGGAGGAAGAAGAGGAAGAAGAAGAGGAAGAAGAATAGGAGGAGGAGGATGAGAAGAAGGAGAATAACAAGAAGAAGAAGGAGAAGAACAAGAAGAAGAAGAAGGAGAAGAAGAAGAAGAAGGAGAAGAACAAGAAGAAGAAGGAGAAGAACAAGAAGAAGAACGAGGAGAAGAAGGAGAAGAAGAAGGAGAAGAACGAGGAGAAGAAGGAGAAGAAGAAGGAGAAGAGCGAGGAGAAGAAGGAGAAGAAGAAGGAGAAGAGCGAGGAGAAGAAGGAGAAGAAGAAGGAGAAGAACGAGGAGAAGAAGGAGAAGAACGAGGAGAAGAAGGAGAAGAACAAGAACAAGAAGAACAAGGAGAAGAACAAGAAGAACAAGGAGAAGAACAAGAAGAACAAGTAGAAGAATAAGGAGAAGAACAAGAAGAACAAGAGGAAGAACAAGAAGAAGAACAAGAAGAACAAGAGGAAGAACAAGAAGAAGAAGAACAAGAAGAAGAACAAGAAGAACAAGAGGAAGAACAAGAAGAAGAATAAGAAGAACAAGAGGAAGAACAAGAAGAAGAACAAGAAGAACAAGAAGAACAAGAAGAAGAACAAGAAGAACAAGAAGAAGAACAAAAAGAACAAGAAGAAGAACAAGAAAAGAACAAGAAGAACAAAAAGAAGAACAAGAAGAAGAACAAGAAGAACAAGAAGAAGAACAAGAAGAACAAGAAGAACAAGAAGAACAAGAAGAATAAGAAGAAGAACAAGAATAAGAAGAAGAATAAAATGTTGTTTCGATAATATCTGCATTGATGGATTCGGTTCAGTCAACGGAGCAGTCCAATGATGGAGAAGAAGAAGAGTTCGCCTGTCTCGGTGGACTTGATAAAAAGAATATTGTGATACCTTGATATTTTATAAATGAACATTTTTGTAAACTTGATTTAAAAGATAATTGATTTTAAATTTTTAAAAAGAATTTTAATATATAATTTTAAAAGTCACTCTTATGAACATATACACCCAAAGTCAACCCTATGCTTTTTAAAACACTCATTCACACCATATAAACATTACACCAAAGTGTAACCTTTCTCAACTACCTCCCCCTAGTCTCTCATTTTTTTTATTTCAAGCAAACCCCTTGAACTCATCGAATCCCCTGTTCCCCCTCATTCTCCATTGCTATTTCATGAACCCTCCCCAATGTATTTGCTATTCTCTATCTCTTGCAGTTTTTCTTCCCTTCAATTATTCCTTATTATTTTGTTTTCCTTTGGGCTATGATTCTCTCTTATTTGCTTCTTCTTTTCTTTTCTTCTCTGTTCACTCCATGGCAGTATCGAAGCACCATCTTCTTCATCACTCCAAGCCTCTATTCTTCATCTCATTCTTTGTTTTATTTTTGGCAACTAACCAACGTTGATCTCCGGTAGGCCATTTGTAAACACTCTCTGAAATATTGTTCTTTAATTTCAGCAATTTGTAAACACTCAGATCCTTTCTCTTGCATCCAGCGTGTTGAATTTTCGGTAAGCTTCCTCGTCTCTGTTTCTTCTCTTCGTGCCTCCTCTTTCTTTCATGATCTCACTCTCCCTGCCTCTAGCTTTTTAATGGCTGCAGAAAAAATTTAGTCTTCATCTCCCTCTCTACTCCTCCTAATCTCAGTTTTAACTAACTATATAAATGGGTAATTTAAATTCATTTTTGTTAAACTGCTTCTTGTATAGTTTGGATCAAATAATTTTTTTGATTCTTTAATTTTGGTTTGTTTATACAGTGGCTAATTTTTATTTATCTAATTATGAAGTTTGGGTTTATTAACATACCTTTTCAATTGTTTTATGTTTCTATTACTGTTAGTTTTGTTTATATATTTTTCTTCCAGTATTGACTTTTGCAGTGGTGTATTTTTATTTGGATATTGTTACTGCATCCATGTGGTTTTTGGTAATCAATTGAATTAGCTGGTTTTTAAAACGATTAAAATGAGTTTTTCTATGTAATTCAAATAGTTTGATATTTCTTGAGCAAATGAATTAATATTTGAATTGATTTTGAATGTTCACTAGATTTTCATTGTGGTTTAACAATTTTATGCTTTACTCATTTTTGATTGGCTGTGTTTTTATTACCAATCCACTCGAGTTGATTTAGACCTGACCCATATTTTACCCATCTCGACCCGATTCAATTGAACCAGATCGAACCGGTTCATCCCAGCCATACCTAGTTGAATCGATCCGAACCGCTCGATCATACATTACCCAGTTTATTCTTCACCGATCTCTCACTGTTCTCTTCTAGTTAATTAAATAATTGTAGTATTATATGAATATTTTGTGATATAAGATTCTTGGATTTCAGGTTTTTAGTTGCTAAAATTAAATCGTAGCAATTCAAGTAAGTGAGATATCCGTATGTAATTGTTTTGCATTGTATGGCTGAAAAAATTTATAATAGAACTATGTTTATGTTTTGTGATAGTGTATTATGATGCTTCTTTATTCATAACCTTGTTCAGTTATGGTGCTGATGCTTTTTTGTTATATTGTGTGTATGAGTTAATATTGTTGAAAGCTACGAATAAATGATAAATGAATGCATGAAGAATTATTTATGTGCCATTAGAGTCACGTTCCCACCATTCTGCTCTGTTTGCATTGTCCTTCGGGAAAAGTCTCTATTTGCCTAATCCTTAGAGAAATGGTCTCTATTATATGCTTTGGTTAGTTTTATGGGAAGGCCTTAGCACAACTGGTTCCACCTTTTCGAAAGTGCAGAGTAGTACTCGTGAGAAATGTCATCTGTACTTACCTCACAGCTAACAATTCCCGACGAGTAATGTACGACGCGTGTGGAAAGCCCGTGAGGGAGATGGCCCCTTTGAGGGAGCCCAAGATCGATATAGCCTGCGATCATTACATGTAATCTCTGTTCTAGGTGTGGCGACGAACTCTAATGGAAGTTGGCCAGCGAACTGTGTAAGAATGGTTTGAAAGGTATACATGTGTTACGATTTGCGTTTGACTGTGAATGTTACTCTTTCTTACATATATGATATTTTACTTACTGAGTATATTTTTATATACTTACTCTATTTTATTATAAATTTCTAGATGATGATAGCAATGATGAAGAGTTTATTGTTGAAGAGGTCTAGAGTCTCTGGCATCGGACGAGTTTCATCGAGTCCTATTTAAAAGTCCACAAATTTAGTTCTTTATTATTAGGTTTTATTTAAATTAGATCGTGAGACTTCAAACACGTACTTTTAGGTTCTTGACTGTTTTATTAAGTAAGATTTTTGTTTATGTAACTAGGAGTTTGATGAAGGATTAGGTTTTCCATGATATATTGTTTTAATTAGTATGAGTTAGCTAAAAAAAATTGATCAAGCTTTAGCGATGTTTTTGGGTAAAATATGTAATTAAAACTTAGTTAAATTTTCAGGATGTTACAAAGATAAAAAGATCTCGGGTCCTAGAGTCACCTAATTGGGAAACCGAAAAGGTTGAAAAGAAAAAGCAACGAATGAAAAAAATTGATGAGAATATTGTTGCCAAAACGGACTTCAAACCTTTTCAAGCATATGGTGATGTATCTTCTGAGGATGAAGCCCGTTTTAAAGCCTGGTTCACCTCCCCAAAGGCAAAGTAAGTTCTGTATTTTTCTTGTACACTTTTTCTTTGTGTAGTATTCAGGACTGACATCGTGTATACTACACGATGGTTACACTGATCTCGTGTAGTCATCGTGTAGACTACATGATGGTTACATGTATCTCGTGTAGTCACTGTGTAGATTATACGATGGTTACACGAGACCAATATAACCATCATGTAGACTACATGAGGTTCGTGTAACCATCGTGTAGTAAACCAATTGTGTACCTAACTTTGATCTATACTTACGTTGTACATGAACGAGAAAGTAGACGTTGGATTTTTCACCGCTGACCTTACCTGGATAAAAAAACTAGTCTCTTCACCTTATCAATGTCTTAACTCAGATGTAAGAAATTATTTATAATCTTTTTCAATGTGGCATTTAAAATAATTATAAATATCTTAATTAATTTTTATTACATTGCAGTATATCGATGCATACATGGAGAGATTTGTAAGAATACAACTCTCAAATCAGAATTAGTGTTGGTGATTTGTTCCTACAAGTAAGTATGATTTATTTTTGAACTTAATGAACTGCACACCGTAGTCTACGAGCTTGTGTCTTTGTGTAGACTACATGAGGCCTTCACTAATCTCGTGTAGTCTTCGTGTAAACTACATGAGACATTCTCACTCCCTCGTATAGACTTCATGTAGAGTACACGAGGCCTTCACAGGCCTCGTGTAAACTTCGTGTAGAGTACACGAGGCCTTCGCGGGCCTCGTATACACTTCGTGTAGTATTCATGACCAGTTTTTATTGACGTTGGGGATTTAAATTTTTTCTCATGACATTATAGGAGAACCTGTCTGGACGAATAACAGAGTTTGAGAAAGATCCTGCGGGCTGGGATATCGACGTTGATAATCAGCTCCGGTACCTGGTCCTCGGCTTGCAGACGAATTTTAGAAGGAGCTGGGAATAGTCGGATAAGATTATCTTTCCAATGAATGTGAGCCGCAGTCATTGGATTGCGGTTGAGCTTGATTTGTTTGGCCAGTGTATTCGTATTTATAACTCCATGAACACGCCATATCAACGCTCCTTGTAAATTGAAATAATGAAACCTTTCATGAAGATTGTCCCTCGGCTAGCTCAAATGATGAATATTTACGAGAGAATACAAGAGGTTCAACCCGAAGATGAGTGGAAATATAAGATCATGAAGTGTCCATAATAAGAGAATGGGTAAGTGAGATATACATTTTTTTGAATGTCTACTTAAAATTTCATACATAATATTTTATTGTGTTTTTGCATTTCATGTGCTTTGTAAGTTCGATTGTGGAGTATTTACCCTTAAGTTTATCGAAGCCCTCGCATATGGGAAGAACCTCAAAGAAATAACTCCACAACAAATGCCAAAATATCAAAGACGAATTGCAATTGAGTTATTTGCACGTGACAATGCTGTACTGAAATAAATATGGATATAATTTATGGATTTTTATTTTATTAAATTGTGAATTATGGATTATAGAAATATTCTTGTGTTTGTTATTTAATAATGTCATAAAGTTTAATTAGCATGCCTAAATCCTACATAATGACAATCAAGTCATTGCGTAATTTACGATGACTACATGATGCCCGTGAAGTTCGCGTGTAGTCTACACGATGCCCGGGAAGTTCTAGTGTAGTCTACGCGATGACTACACGATGCCCGTGAAGTCATCGTGTAGTCTACATGATGACTTGACAATGCTCGTGCAGTTCTAGTGTAGTCTACATGATGCCCATGAATTTCTAGTAAGCCTACACGATGCCCATGAAGTTCTAATGTAGTTTACACGATGACTACGCGATGCCCGTGAAGTTCTCGTGTAGTCTACATGAATCCTACAAAAATCCTGTGAAGTTCTTGTGTAGTCTACACGATGTACGTGACGTCATCGTGTATGTAGTCATGAAGTCATCGCGCAGCCTACATGAATCTTACACGAATCCCGTGATGTTCTCGTGTAGGATTCATGTAGGTTAATTAAATTTTATGACGTTATTAAATAACAAACACAAGTATATTTCTATATTAATATTTAAATTAAATCTACAAATGTCATTATTTATGTTTAAGTGGCTTGGTAATCCCGTTAAGATAAATGAATTAGATTTCTGCACATTTGTCGGTTGTGGCCAATTTGCCCACAACGTTTGCACTTCCTTCTCACTACTTCCTCACCTCTAGATGGAATTCTCTCTATCCTAGGTCTATCACTTTGCCACCTCGTTATAGGTGGCAATACCATTTTTTCATGAACCTCTTGGCTGATGACCTAATCTACTTGATCCCCGATAGAATGCATTGTTTCCGCATACGTAACAATTAGAGCCTCATTCTTGTAGAACCTTGAACACATATTGTATGTGAAAATATTACGATGTCGACATGCAGCCTACACATGCTTGCATGGAATTGATCAAGATCAAATTCTCTGCACGTACAAGTCTTAAGATGTAAGTTTACCACTGCTTCCCTTCCCCTACCCACAACACAAAACTCGTGGATGTTGGAAGGAACACTGATAGTGTACGTGATACAAGATGCTTTTTATTAAGCTCAGTCTCAACCAATTTGTCATATGCGAGGTGATTTGACAGACAGCCATCCGTCGTTCATAGAACCACCGTTATAACATGTCACAACTATGTTCTATAAGGCATGTAATGGGGAGCTTTCTACATCCTTCAAAACCCCATTCAAACATTCTGAAATTGTTTGTAGTCATTATATTGTATCGCCTTCCATCAAAACGGGAACATGCCCACCTCTCAACTCCCCTCATTCACCCGTATTGTAAAATATTTAGAAGTACATCTGTAAAATGAATCATCAGTTCTTCAAATTCTG
This sequence comes from Datisca glomerata, assembly GCA_003255025.1. Taxonomy (NCBI): domain Eukaryota; kingdom Viridiplantae; phylum Streptophyta; class Magnoliopsida; order Cucurbitales; family Datiscaceae; genus Datisca; species Datisca glomerata. Next base: position 468,058 of record QANY01010778.1, read on the forward strand.
ATTGATAATATACCTTTGTTGCTTTAAAAAATAATGTGACTGCATCTTCCTTTTTATAAATTGATTTGATATTTTGGCTCATATGGAAGATGCAAGCTCCATGAAGCGCGTTGAGAAAGACAACCTGTACAACATTTAGTATACTTTTATGCTTGTCAGATATAAATACCAAGTCTTCTAGATCACTGATTACATCGTGAAATTTACAGAAAAATCATTCCCATGATCATTATTTTCAGAATCTGCAATTTTAAATATAATATGATATACTTGGTTGTTCCCATCCTTTGCTGTTGCAACAAATAATACCCCTTCGTATTTGGTTTTTAAGGCGGCTGCGTCAACAGCGATGACATGCCGTATACAACTGAAAAATCCACAAAGAGGGTCCAAGAGACATGAAAAAATATTTAAAATGATCCTGTTCATGGTATCTATGTATTGTTGTCCCTGAAAAATATTTAATATTACTGTATTAAAATCGGCAGAGTACATAGTGGACAGGATGCATACACGAGATCCGTGTAACCATCGTGTAAACTATTTCCAATGCATATTTCCTAGCCCTCCATGCCTTATGATAACCTATGTTGACACCAAAATCAAGCCGAACATCTTCAATGATATCTTTTGGCCTATATATACGTCCGACACCCGTGTATTTGGACCGTATAGAATGACCAATCAATGAATATGTAGCATGATGATGTTCATGTCTCAAAACTTCAAATGTGCATGTATATGTATTGATGAACTTTGTAACTTTGAAGCAAAGACAATTTTTCAATTTCATGGCCCCTAACCTCCATTGACATTTTTTCTCAACACATACAAGTACCAATATTGACTGGCTTGACTTAAAGATCCAAAACTCAAAATTTCTTCAGATGGCCATTATACGAGCAACCTTAAGCAGCTCGGCTTTATCACTGTACAAATCATCCATATTTATTATGTCTGATATAAGTTGATTCAAATCAGCCCGTTACTCACTAGACCTAGGACGTTGTTCATTCAAATCAGGCTGTGATGGGAATAGACAACTGGTCTCAGGCTCAAGACCAGTATTCAAGTCTCGATTTTTTGTATGGTCGTCTCCACTGATGGTTTCATCATGGACACCTCCACGCATTGCATCATCATACGACCCCTGATCAAAATCATCATCATCATCTCCGTCTCCATCAACATCCTCATCCTTGAAAACATTATAATCGTCATGACCAAAAACATCATAATCATGATAGTTCCTTTCAAAATGATCAAAACCCTCAAAGCGATGAATGCTTTCATGTAGAGCTTGTCGTGGCATTTGTGTTTTGAGAACCCAACTTTGATAAAACCTTATAGTTTCAGGAACCCGAGGTTGTTATGACATTGTGGTTTGAGGAACCGAGCTTTAAGATGAAAAAAATTTAGGCTTGATACTTACAAATAGTGGGCTTCTAAGTGATTCTGATTCATTCTCCTTAACAAAGAATTATAAATCTCTATCCTTTAAAATTTTAGTAGGAGGGTAGGGGCCTATTTGAAGTTCTTCATGCAATATACCCAATAGCTCGTGGTAAGTGCAGTTAGTAGATATCTCCAATAATTTGATATTCTCTCTACTAAAAGACCATGTTGTACCATTTTCACCTAATCTCTATCATGGATTACAAAAATTCAAACTCCAGACATGTCTGTATATACATCAATGAAGGAAGCCAGTAGAAAGAGACTACAAAATGAATAGAATATTATAGGATGATCGTGTAATCATCGTGTAGTGTAAACAACACGTGCATCGTGTAGTGTACCTGAGGCTTTCACGAGCATCGTGTAGTTATCGTGTAGTGTACACTACACGATGATCGTGTAGACCTCGTGTACTATAATAAACCTTACACGATGACTACACAATACTCGTGTAGTTCCATCATGTAGACTACACGAGGACTACATGATGATCGTGTAGAGAACACGAGGATTGTGTAGTGCAATCGTGTATAGTACATGAGGATTACACATGGATCGCGTAGTGTATATGAGGAGTACACGATCATCATGTACACTACACGATGATCGTGTAGTCCTCGATTAGTGTAATAGATGCTATGCGATGCTCATGAACTGCTGAAGAAGTTCCTGATGCACCACACGATGATCGTGTAGAGTACATGAGTTCTACACGGGGCTCATGTACCTTGTGTGTAGTCTACACAAGTACTATATGAGGCTCATGTAGACCATGATTTATACTACACCATCATTTGTAGTGATCCTGTACAATAAATGAACTTCAAACAACGTTCCATAAAGAAGAAAATAAATAAATATTCTCAGAAAATTCATGAAAGTGAAAAATCCATGAAAGAAGGAAGAAGACAAGTAAATAATTCCAGAAAGAAGAAAATAAAACTTATACATGTTTCAGAGAGAAGAACTAGCAATCATTTGCTGTTATAGGAAGAAGGAAGAAGATGGAGAAAAAGAAGGAAGAAGACAGAGAAGAAAACGAAGAAGAAGACGAAGAAGAAATGAAAAATGAAGAAAGAGAAATGGAATGTGGTGGGTATAGAAGTTTTGAGTGTTAAGTGAATAGACAATGACATTTGATTGGATAACTTGTAAGAAGGGCAATGGGGAAAAGTAAAAAGTGTAGGAAAAGTGGGTCAGGGATCAAGGTAAGCGAAAATTAGTGTTATGATCCATTTCTGTAAAATGGTTAGTTTAGGGGTCTACTTTAGCAAAAAACCCAATAGAAAACCGTCTTTCCTTCTAGTCCTGAAGAACATTGTACATTCTGTTTTTAATGTTAAGGGGAAATTATTATTTTTATATGTCCCACAATATACTATATTGTATTCTCTGTTTCGAACATTTCCTAAAAGTAGACGACAAGATTTTTGACATTAATAAGTGGAATGGAGGTCATTAAGTAAAGACTTTAGTAATTTGTTAGTAAAAATATTTATATGTTTGGAAAATATAGGAACTAAGAATCAGACTTCCGAAAATAGTACCTATTTAATTATCTTGAGAAAATTAGATTTGTAATATTTCTCAAAATATCATTTTAGTAAACCATGTATGTACAAACTTATTTTTGAATGATTTGAGATGGTAAAAAAATCATGTTGAAATCAAACTCGAACTTTCAAGTGTGATTTCTTACATCTTGAATATAGAGAATTGGATTTCCAATATCTCAAAATCCTGTTTTATGAAATTATTTGTAAGCTTATGAAGAATTATTGGACTTAATTTTAGACTTCTGAAATATAATTCTCACCTTTTGAGAATAGAGAATTGGGCTTCCAATATCTCTAAAACCCGATTTCAAAACTTTAGATTCGAAAGAAATAAACTATTTTTCAAACATTAATTTATTAATGATAATAATGGGGACCGTGTTAAGATTTATAACAAAATTTTGCAAAATAATAAATAGTTCTAAACATCATCATATATATTTCTTAATATGTTAGCATAGAGATATAAAAATAATACAAGAAGAAATATATATATATATATATATATATATATATATATACACATTAAAAATAAATAATATTTTTATAGTACTTGTAGAATAATCAGTCGATGTTCACTATATCGAATTGGATTCCAAGAGTTATTGTTATAGAGATTTTGAGAGGATCCTCTAAACTGAGTTGAAGTAGTGAGTCTCGCAAGATATGTAAGATATTTGATAGGAAAAAGATGATTGAATTTTTGAAATTTTGGGTTACCGAAGATGGTGGTTATGTCGGTAAGAAAGTAGGTTGGAGTGATTGAGTTTAATGAGAAGGTTTGAATGGTGGTGGTCTTTCGTCGAAAAAGTCACTTGTGAGAGATGATAGAAGAATTAAAGTATTTTTAGAACAAAACTTTAAATGATCGTATCTCGGTCATCGTTCGTTTGATTGAGTTAAAACTTGGAGGAGTGGTAGTTGATGTTGAGACGAATCCAACGATAATTTTTTCGTCACTGGAACTGTCAGCTGGAGGCGACGCCGACAGTGGCGGTTGGGCACTCTCTTCTCTCTTTCTCTCTTTCTAAAATTTTATAATTGTTCCCCTCTCCATAATAATCAGTCCATTTGTCCTATTCTACCCAAAGAGTCACCTTTTATAGGTGAAAATTATAGTCAATAGATAATGAAATAAAATCATATTTAATTCTCAAATTTTAAGAAGGTAATTGATGCTTAATATATTGCCAAATATGAAAAATGTATCTACACTTAATTTTATACTATAGCATCTATTAGTGAGAGATATTTTTTTTTTTACAATGAAGAGAAAATATTCAAAATTATATTAAATACTCTAAATGTGGGGATGTGATTAATACTTAGTATATTACCAAACATGAATAATGTATTTAGACATAATCTTTTATTTTTGCATCTATTAGTGAAAGAGATTTTATTTTTCTTACCATGAAAACAAAATTATTCTAGATATTTTTTTTCTTTTTCAAATTTTCTTTTTTGTTATTTTCTATTTTTTATTTATTTTTGAATTTAGTTTTTTTTAATATTTTTTTATTGATTTTTTTGGATTTTTTGTGGGCTCTAGCAAATGGTCAAAAAGTAAAATGGGTCCGAAAAAACTAATCTGGACAAAATACGATAGCCACAACCTTATTACACGAGTTCCAAGTAACCTAAAGCATAGCATACACTGCGGAAATCCATAAAGAGCGAATCTGAGAACTAAACTTCGTAACATAGACTTTTAGAAAAAGGATTTTAAGTCTAATCGAGGCACCATTTTCTTAAAAGAACTGAAATTCGCTTCCCAAAGATAGGAAGCTAACACACATCTAAGAAAATATGCTCAGATGTTTCACTAAAAAGACCCATAAATAGTACATCGAGAAGCTAAATGAAAACCTGTATTACAAATATTATCTTGCGTGGGTAATCTGTTATATAGAATCCTGCAAATTAACATAGACCTCGACGGTGGTATAAAATAATTCCATACATCCTAGTGTCAAGAAACCTCTGAATTAACTTCTAGCAATTGTGAATGAGCATCCTTGCAAGAAATGAAACCGTCTTTGGAAATACTATAAATTAAAGAATCAAGCATAGGAGGCATAGCCATATTTTCGATCTGATTACAAAGACTAAGAAAATGAGCTTTTAAAATTCTCATGTAACACCCATTTTAAGTCAATAATAAAATCATAAATATGAGCATTCTGGAAAGAAAAAATAGAGTTTGAAATACCAAGAATATAAATAATATGAGTTACAAGCCAGTTATCCCTAAGAAAATTTGGTTGATTTATCACTAGTCAACCAAACACTTTCTATTTGCAAATCATTATAATGAGATTTTTGAGAAGACCAAATAGAAGAGCAAATATATCTAGAGAAATGATGATTCAAACTATCTCAATAACGGACACGAAGTAAAGAAAACACAAAGGAATCTGAAGTAAGCAGCTCTCAAAACAACTCTTTAAGTAAAGCATTTAAGTAAAGCATTAAAAGGATCTGAATATCTTTCAAACCAAAACCTCCTAAAGAAATAGGCTTGCAATAAGTTTTCCATGAAACCCTAACAACCTTAGACTTATCACAATTACCTATCCATAAAAAGTTCTGCATCTTTCTATTCATCAACTTAAGATGAGAAACTGACCACTTATAGGCCACAAAAGAATGAATGAACAAACCAATGATGGGCGAGTTAATTAAGATCTAAACAACCAGCCATAGAAAGAGACTTACCTTTTCATCTAGCAAATTTAGAAATAATTTTATCTGTAATAGGTTGAAGAATATCTCGCGTAGGTATATATTTAAATAAAGGAATACCAATGTAGTAAAATGGTAAAATTCCATGTTTCATACCACTTAATTGAAGAAGATAAAGAATACGACTAGAATTCATAGAGCTGCAAAAATGAAATATTTTCCCTAAATTAACTACTTGAATAGAGAATGAACCATATAAATTGAAGGTCTCCACGATCGTCTTTACAAAAAAACAATACCACGAAAGAAAATAAGTACATCATCAGCATAAAATAAGCGCATTGATGCTTGAAAATTAGTTGCAGAAGATATCAGATTTAATTTATTAAAAGACTAACTAGATGAGAAAGATATATGTTCAAAAACTCTTCAACAATATAAAAAAGTATAGGAGATAAAAGACCCTCTTGACGAATCCATCTAGAACATCAAAAATAACATTCTGGAGAACCATTTAGTAAACTAAATATCCTCGAAGAGGAAAAGTTGCAGAAACCTAATTAATAAACTTATCATTAGAACAAAAAATATGAAGCACCTCTTTAAAAAAGTCCCAGTCCAAAGTATCAAAAGTTTTACGAATATCAATCTTCATAGCCAAATTACCGCCATAACATTTCTTATGCAAAGCATTAACACAATTGGAAGCTAATGCAATGCAATCTTCAATATGTCTATCTCGAATAAAACTGAATTGATTTTGGGAAACAAACTTAGAAGCAATGTCTCCCAAACGTTTCAGATATAATTTTCTTAATAATTTGAAATAAAAAATTACTAAGAACAATGGGATGAAACTGATTAATCAAAATCGCACCCTTCATCTTGGAAAGGAGGACATTAAATTTGAATTTAAGCCTAGAAAAGAGGTCCTAAAATAAAGAAGTCTCGAATAGCTAAAACTACATCAAATTCGATAGTATCCCAGCAAAAGTGATAAAGTTTACCTGAGTATCCATTCGAACTATGAGCGAAATTAGAATCCAAACAAAAGACTGCCTCTCGGATTTCTAAATTAGAAGGGATAGAAGTCAACATCATATTATCTTCAGAAAAAACCGATAAAAGGATAATCGAAGATATAATTGATAAATCTAGATTGTTGCTATTACTGGGAGATGCAAATAAATCATTAAAAAACAGCCTGAAAGTCCGAGGACCTTTAGTACCGTACCATACCCTCGAACAACAGCCTTCACGCCAAGCAAGACCGCCCTTGTCCCTTTCCTTTCTCCATTCTGCCTCTTTCTTTGCTTTGTTCCAATAGAGTCTAAGGCAAAGCAAAAGTTTATAACATGATCATTAAATCATTTGTAATCGTCTCATCAGTTGATAAAGCTGATAAAATAGAATGAGAGTTCTTTCTTCGAATAGTTGAATGATAGAAATATGAATTTCTGTCGCCCTCTAGAAGCCATTTAACCCGAGAAAGCTATCTATAAAAATTTCTTCACACTGAAGTAAATTATCCAGCTCATGGTAAGTGCTATATTCTTTATGAAAAAGCTCATAAAAATCAGATGATGAAATAGAAGCTTGAACCTCATTAATCTCTTTTTTAATCTTATCAATATTAGCATTAATGTCTAAAAAAACATCCCAATTCCATTTGTGAAGAACTTTTTGGAGATGATGAAGTTTTTGAATAACCACAATAAAATAAAATGGGGGACATGAACTCTTAAATTTCGAGTAGACTTAACAAATAACATGAAAATCATCATGATAAGTCCACGTAGACTTAACATGAAAAAGTTTAGGACCAATAGATGAAACTTCAAAAAGAGTAATTAAAAGAGGACAGTGATCAGAATTATGACGAGGAAGCACTAAACATGAAACCTCTTTTCAAAAATTGAAACAGCTTATACTGGCCAAGCCGCTATCTAGACGTTGATAAATATGATTAGAGGTGTTATTGCCCCTACTCTATGTAAACTGATTACCCCTCGTATGAATAGGGAATAAATGACGATCTTTTAAAGAAACACGGGACTCAACATAAGAAGACCTAAGAGGGATGCCTCCAAATTGTATTTCGTGATCACCCAAAATAGCATTAAAATCTCTCATTACAATCTAACTTGGAGGGCTCAACGACGGAAGAGAACGCATAGATTCCCATAAAAATGATGTTAATTTTTAAAGACACTAGCATATATAAAAGAACAGCATTGAATCGATGAATTGGCGTAATGAGAGTTAGTAATAAGCATATCAGAAAAGGAAACCACATCAACTGAATCAACACAATCAACATTAAGTACGCATATCGATGGAAGAAGATTAGCACTGGCATTAAAAGAGGCTAATTTCATACAAACATAAGTCTATGGATCAAAATTATCAAAATTCACCGTAGGTTCCGCAATGCATAAAAAAGTAGGATGATGGGAGCAACATAGATTTCTCAATGTATTATGAGTTTCCAAGTTCCAAATTCCTCGACAATTCCAGATAAAGCATCTTAATCATTTAGAAGCTTTAGAATTATGCTCTTGGGCATTTTTAATCCACTGAAGCCTAATAGTAATGACTCTCATTTGAGAAGTCAAAGAATCACAATTATCATCCTGAGTGAGCTGCCAAAAAGAATTAACAATAGTATTCATTTCACCCACAACATTCAAGTGCCCCTATGAAAAGGTATTTGAATCATTCTCATGAAAAATAATTCTATTATCTTTAATTGCGGTAGACTCTACCAAAATATCCTCTAAATTCGTAACAATACCATTAGAATCCTAAGAATTAGATTCCCTTGGAATATTTGACAAACACGAATTATTAATAACACTACCAACTTCTTTTTTCGAAGCGTTAAAAATCTTCCATCTCAGTATTATTATCAAGAGTACAAAGAGAGTCAAATGTGTTAGAAATAGGAATTAAATATGAAGTTTTATGAACATGTCGATATTCTATGCGTGCTGGAGATCTACCCCAGATTTGCAAGCTCTTCTCCTTGACATTCTCAATTTTTATCACGCCTACAGTCTCGACCATACATGAGAAGAAGAACCAGCCCCATTCTTATCATAAGATTTTGCCAATTTAGGGCATCAGAACTTTGAACTTCCATACATCTTCCTCATTACCATGCTTATTATCATGAATATTACTGGACTCATGACAATTACGAAGCCTATTTTCCTAGTTATTATCTGAATCATTAACTAGATTATCATGAACAGGATCATTACAATCACGTCTAGAAACCCCAGACACTTCACGACTTTAAACCTGGCCATTTTTAGATCCAGAACGAGTACTACGCTTACAAAAAATCATTCAATTAGACTTATTTAGAAGACAATTCTTTAGAATATGACCAATAGAATAACAAGTTGAGGAGAATAATGAAATATTTTCATAAACGGCTTTAGTGAAGGAACTAATTCCCTCCCTTTCAATTAAAAGAGAATCAAGCGAAGAGTTGATAAATCCACATTTATAAGTAATCTCGCACCTTCAATAGTAGTTTTATCAAATTTTAGAGGAATAACAATACCAGAAGCAATGTCTAAGAGAATTTTTTAATGCAAATATTCCCAACGTAGATCATATAATCGAACCTAAACTTGAGCATTTCTAGTTTTTTGAGGAACAATATTAAAGTTTTGTACCCATGGCTGAAGACGAAAGAAACCGGGTTTCAAGTTTAATGCACCCATGCCCCAAACCTTGGATTTTTCCTTTAAAGAAGTCAACAAAATCTGATAGGACTCACGACCAATAGAAATTAAACACCAGTCAGATTGTAGCTTCCAAATAGAGTTCAATTTAGCTGTCAAATCCGCTTGTTTCGAAGGAGTATCACCTTTAGATGACATGGCCCTTCCAATCAAAGAATACTTGTAAAGACCATGACGTGAGTAATAAGCTTATGAATCAATTTTAACAATAACATAACCTCCTTTGATCAAAAGCATAATAACCTTAGAAATATTTAAATTTTTTCAGACGATGACCCTAAAAGAGAGGGTTGAATCATCTTAGGCTTTATAGATCATCTGCAGATGCTATATTAGAACCAATAACTTTATGATTCACGTCTGAGGCCAAGCTATGCATGATCACGCATGCGTAAGAAATAATCACATCTGAAAAATTCTCCTTTTGTTCCATAACATATTGGGCTTTATGAAAACCCTCATCTTGAACCTTCTTTCCTCTATTAGTATGATTATCCAAATCCCAATACTAGGAAAAGACAGTCAATTGACTCTCAAAGCAAGAAAGATCCATAAAACCCTAATTAGGGTTCCAAAATAATACGAATCAACAAGAATAAAGCCAATAAAACAGGAACCAGCAATAACTGTTCATGATGAAAAAACTTAGATCGAAACCCAGAATGCAAGATTTACTGTTTGAAACCCAGAATGCAAGACTTACTGTTCATGATAAAAAATCAGATCGCCAATAAGAACCACAAGCTGCAAGACTTACTGTTCACAAGTAAGAATACCACAAGTACCATGTGCTTACAAACAACAAAACCATAAACAATAAAATAGACTAAAACACAAACAAAGAAAAACCACGATCAGAAAATCATGATCACGAATTACAGAGTAGCAAAACTATGAACAACAGTCACGAACATAGCAAAGCTTCAAAACCCACGATCAGATAACAGAGCATCCACGATCAGAGCAAAACCCATGATCAGATAACAGAGCATCCACGATCAGAGTAAAACCCACGAATAGAGAAAAGCGTCAAATAAGACCAAGAAGATCGTCGAAGAGAGATTTCTGAATAGGAATCGCACACCCACTCTCGGTGATCACCTAAGTGGATCGCAATCCCTAATTGTAGAAGATCAAGAACCAAAGTTGAACGTTGTGATGCTTGGACAGCATCAGCAAAACCCAAAATGATGACTCACGATGATTTGAAATACTTTCAGGGTACCTGATCTGAAACCCCATAACCCTTTTATGAAACCCAAAAAATCTACGTCGTGAAACTCAGAACGACGAGCCCTCCCCACGGCTATCTCTCTTTGAGCTACTCTCCGGGAAGTATTGATCATAGATACCAATTAGCAGATATTAACTAGTTCAATGATATAATTACTAAGAGCTTGCTTAAAGAGGTTCAAATTTTAGCATCTTGATCAAGTACTCCTAGTTATCATATCATAATTATAAACTCATGCAGATGTCGATGTTGTGTGTGCATTTTTTTTAATTTCAAGAACGTTACTAGTCTTACCCTCTTGTCAGTATGTGAATAAATATTATGCCAACTGACCCATCTAATTATTGCAAGCATGCAAAACCTTAGTAGGAATTAAAAAAAGAGTTGTTTCTGTTTCTGACTTCTGATTTATAAGTGATTTATGATTGTTTATTATATTAGAAGTTGTAATGCCTCATATCATGCCACTAATTGGGTTTACAACCAGCACGTCTATTGAAGGAAAGACAACATTGAAGAGAATCTTATTTTACTTTTTCATAAAATTTTATGATTATTATTCAGAATTCCCTGAAGTAATTATACTTTAATTATATTAATTAATTAAAAAAGTAAGATGTGTGTGGTGTTTATATTTGAACTTTCACAGAAGTTCCATCTATAGTATAAGCAGGATGAAGTACTTTACTAATTATAGGTGGCGCCTAGAACTTAAACATATATTTAATAATGAACTAATGTCAAACACCTTTCATCAAATGATATATCTAATATTGACCATTAAAACTTGTTATTGTTTGCCTATCATAATAGTGATATCGATTATTCACACTGACCTCCTTTTTAGCTGGCTTTAATTATTGTGACATCCTTCTAATTCAATAATTCCACTGAATTCTCACCCTTCAAAATACATTTTTCCAAACGGCTTCTCACTATTGCTCGATTTAGCCATTGTTATATCTCATTGATATATACAATATATAAGCAAATAAATTATTAGGGGTGAATTATTTTCTATTGAACCAAAATGATCGGTTCAGTCAAATTTTTAGTGGGTTTCCGTTCGATTCAACTCAAAGAATTAAAAAACTGAAGTTTCGATTCACTCAAAGTTTTCACAGTTTTTGAACCTAATCGAAGTAACTTTAGTTTTTTTTATTATGTAATTTCATACCGAACCTAACCGAGTTGAATCAAATCAAAACTTTAGTTTTCTATTATTTTTTAGTAATTTTCTTTTGAAAATTAAAAAAATATACTAAAGGTCGAAGTGGAGAACCAACCGAAAATTTCAATTTGATTCATTTTCATAACCAGTTCAGTTCGGTTCAAGAACCTTGAGCACCTCTAAAAATTATGAATATGACAAAAATAATGACCTGCTGATATGAATTTCTTAAAAAACGTGCATGTAGTGAGAGTAATTCAGAATAAAATTGTCTTAACTTACGACTTGTCATTATTTTCTCTTAATATATGACATTGTTTATAAAAAAAATTGTAAGAACATATTATAAAAAAAATTATAAAAATTATAAAAATTATAAAAATTATAAAAATTATAAATTTTAAAAACGGCATCAGTGTAATTCAGATAAAATTATAAAAAAAAAACTGAAGTGATTTACCCTATTTATATTGTTTGGCTCAGGGACAAAAAGTGGTCAGATAAGAAAAACAAAGATCGTGTATAATGTTTGTGTTGGCTGAAAATGTCTTAATTAATTAGAGAAGCCAAAAAAGAAAAATTCCTTTTAGAATTTGATGATTTCGTATGTTGCGTCCAGGCTTCATTATAATTGCAGGTAGTTGGTCCAACCGACAGATCGGTGGGAGCACCCATCTCATTCTCCTCGTCTTTCACTTCAATTCTGTAACTAATTTACAGCTCAAAAGCTTAACCGTGATCAACGGTGTCAGCAGTTAGGTCAATCTTGACAGTTTTAAATAAGCAATGACATAAATATATTGGGAAATTTTAAATTATCACCAGTTTAGAAGGTGTGGTTTATGTAATATCATATTTTCTAGATCTATAGATAAATAGTAAGATTCTTAAACAGTCAATCATTTTAAGTTTAAAATACTATTCATTCATATAAAGTAACAAACCTATTAATTGGGATAAATCAAATGAATGTTATAGATATACTAATTTGATATACTATATAATTAATGAAATATTTTTTTGTGTTTGGATTGTTACGGTCAACCTAAAAATACTGTAAAACTTAAATTTTAAAAATCTCATAAATCACGCCTCCAATTGAACTGCGGCTCAACCACCGTATTTAAAGAATTAATGATACTTGAAAAATAAAATCGTCAATCAATTGAAACTAAATAGAAATCAAACTTTCCAAAAAAACTTAAGTTTTCAAAAATTAAAAAATCCCACCCATTCCTCAACCATTAGGTCAATCAAACTTAATCCCCCTCCTATTGAGTGAAATTAATTTAAAATTTAAAATATATGAAACTTGAAAATTCAATATATGACAGATTATTATATATCTTATTGTAATAAAATATTGAGTAATACAAAAAATGCTATAAAACATTAAACATGCTATTAACATTGACGTTTATAATTGTTCACACTGAATCAAGAAAAATATGTTTCAGAAAACATGCATCGTCGAAAATATCAGGTTTTAATTTCAAGAAATAAACTATTGACATTAATGTAGATAATTCTGAAAATTAACAAGCAAACATACCGTAAACAAAAAAGCTTAAATTCCAGAAATTAAAAAAGATTGAATATCAATCAATTATGGAAAAATATTTTTTTTCAACTGAAACTCCTTATATATAGCATATTTATGATAAATCAATCACATTTATACAATTTTGAATTTAAAATAAATGTAAAACTAATACTAAAAATAGAAAAATCCTCCTAATTAATTAAAAGGATATCACGAAATCAATAACAAAAAATCATACATAGATGGACAAATCTGTCCACTGTAAATAACCAACTGAAATCTATTGATGTGGCATCAGGAAATCTACTATTTACCTATAAAAATGAAAACTATGTTATTTCTTAACTCAAGTTTCAAAACTTGACTATTTGGTACATTTACTTATATATATATATATATATGAAGTTATATTTCTTCCTTCAGAATTCAACCAACAAAACTCACACATCAATTCTTTAAGCTAAAAGTTTGGTTTGGTTTGCTAAGCTTGGTCATATGTGTTCCTTAGGCTCCAGTCCCTCAAGCAAGCGACTGTGAATTATATTCTTTCAAATCACTATTAGTTTTTCGTTACTGAGGAATATATTCTTCATATATATAGTGTCACATCATCGTCACATCATCTTAATGGTACTGGGTCATAGCCTTCAAATCATTCTCATGCATGGTTCACCCCTTTTGTCTCTTGATTTGATGGTTGATATATATATATATATATATATATATATATATATATATGAAGTTATATTTCTTCCTTCAAAATTCAACCAACAAAACTCACACATCAACTCTTTAAGGAAAATCTAATCTTTGCCTGTATTTTATTTACTTACTTTATACATTCCCAAAAACTTTCTTAGTAAGTTGTTTAGTGGTCACGATAAAGGTCTTATTACGATATCGGGAAGGAATAAGCATCGAGGGACGATCTATTTTTGAATAATTTCATGCGAGATACAACTCTACATGCATTCTGTATTGGATGATCAAAAAGTGAGATCACTTTCAATAATGTCTCAGTTACCCTAGATTTTTTCCTGGTTAGAATCTATTTACCTGTTTGTTCCTCTTATATTTGTTGAAAATATTGTCTCGAATATGCCCACTCTGTGCTAGCTATAAAACCCTACTATAACATTAACAAATAAGTTTTAAGGAGTGATGATCGGACTGGGCGTTTAATTTAGTATAAGTGGCTGATTGTAAATATATTTGTACCACATTAGTTTGGACTGTTTAATATGTTGTTTAATTCAACTGTTGTGTTGTGATCCAGGAGAGCGTTAGAAAATTTTGTCTTACATTTCATGTATATGCTCCTTTTGTGCTAGTTAGAAAGTCTTGATACTGCTCTACTTAACACCTAGATGATTTAAGGAGAGATCGTGGACTTTGAATCTCATTCGGTTATAATAATGATCATCCACTCATCAAAAACCCTTTGGAGGAATGAAATTAAGTTAAGGAACCATGATGACTTTTAAAACCATCAATAATAATATTCTGTACCTCTGTAGAAAGGACAAATTATTGTTCACCCAAAACTAGACTAATAATGTTTCAACGTGAGCTTAGTTTTCAAGATTTTTTCAATTACTTATTTAATCTAATAAATAAATCAAGAAGGTGATATCTGGGTACTACTACCACTTGAAAAATAAAATAATAAATCCCATTTACTTCCATATATATATATATATATATATATATATTTTCTAAACAATTATTTAAGTAGTTTTCATATATATTCCATTAAAATGAAATATAATTAAAATTCGGGTTTCTCAACTATTAATTTAAAAACTTGAGGCTCAATACTCTTCGTTCCCATCGTAGCACGTCTACGAGTTTGAAGATTCCCCTCCAAGACAAAACACTTCACTAGTGAACCTCCGAATATCGATAAACGAATAACCCACCGGCCACTCACAACGAAGACTAACAGGGCTGCCAAACCAGAAATTTATAGCAAAAGGGCGTCTAGAGAAGATATAGATAACAGTTTCATCCTCCTTGCCACAAACATTGGACAACGAATCAATATTCAGACATCTTCTCACCGAATTCACCCTACAAGCAAGATAATTATTAATACAGCGCCACAAAAAGTCTTTTAGCTTGAGAGGAATTTTAAGGCTCTACAGAGCATTCCAAGTGGGCTTATGATCTACTCCCTCACTGGCCATACCTCGGTTGGTCTTCCCCAGTAGTCCATTTCTGGCCAGGAAACGAAGCTACCTTATACCCTGATTTAACACTTTACACACCAGATTTTGTATGATGCCAAACTTGTCTATCCGAACCCCCATAACGACTAAACGAGATCTGTCTAATGCACTTGACATCGGCTGGAATAAAGATTGAATGAAGTAACTGGACATCCCATCCCGATCCATCTCTTTTCAAGAGATCCGATCGAGGCCTTAGTAACTTCATCCCTCCTGGGGGACCAGACTTTATGAGTATAGGGGAGGAATTCACATGTCATCCCAAATATTAATGGAAGCACCATTACCCACCGACCAACGCATACCCCTGCAAAGGACCTTCCGCCCTCTAATAGACTCTTCCATCCCCAATAAGGTCCACAACCCAAAGAAAGCATCCAGAAAATCAGAGTTACGAAAATATTTACTTTTTAAAACTTTATAAAGCAAGGAGTTCTGATTTGTGACAAACCTCCAACCTTGTTTAGCTGAAAGTGTTAAATTAAAGTTTGCAGATCTCTGAAGTTCAAACCACCCTCACATTTACTCCTTGTATGTTTATCACAAGCTCCCCAATGGATACTATATTTAAAAGGGGTGGAGTTCCACCAATAATCTACAATAAAGCTACAAATCTTCCCGCCCAATGACAGAGGGAGCTTAAAGCAAGACATGGTATAGTTTGAGATCGTAAATGTCACAACTTCAATGAGAACCTCATGACCTGTAGGGGATAATAATTTTTCATCCCATCCTGAGGTTCTATGGAGAATGTTCTCCAAAACTTCATTAAAAATCATTTTTTTGGATAGACCAAAATTAGATTCCACCCCTAAGTACTTTTGAAGCGAGCTAGCTTGATTCATACCTGACAGGGAAAGCTAAATAATGTTTCACCGAACTCAGAATATTATTGCTGAAAATGATCATACTCTTTTTGTAATTAACAAGTTGGCCTGAAGCTATCTCATAGTTTCTTAAGATATTTAAAACAACTTTCACAATCCACAACATGACAGAATAGGAGAGAGTCATGAGCAAAAAATAAATGAGAAATAGCAGACCAAGTTAATGCAAACTTGAAACCTGAAATCACAAAATTATTTTTACAAGCAGATCTAAACATGGCAGATAAGACTTCAATACACAAAATGAATAAGAAGCTAAGGCCACGGCTTGGGGAGAACGGCTCAGTAAGGACACCAATCACATTCACAATATTCTTAAAAAATTGAAAACTCAATATTCTTATGTATAATTCAATGCTAGATTTAAGTTTCTTTTCAAACTTTTAATGTTAACTAGTTAAGTTAGACGTGTAGCGCACGTGATATGTACATTTGTCATATTTTGATCGTTTTTCATATATTATTTATCTATTTAAATAAAAAAATTAATGAAAAAATTTATTTGTAAAAAAAATTAGAAAATAATATTTTAATTTTTATAAATCTTACTCACAATTTTTTTTCAAAATAAGTTGTTTATGTTAGAAGAACATACACGCACAATCTATGATACATTTTATAGTTTCATATTTTTAAAATTAATTTTTAAATCTTTTGTGACGATTAAACTAATAACATGTTTTGATTTTTTTAAAAAATGATTAAATTTTTCTAATACATATATTAACGAACGAAATAACTTCAAATATTATCCAATCTACAAAATAAAATTCAAATTAAGAAAAAAAAGTAAAAAAGCCTCATAAATATATACACCTTAATTATGAGAAAAATATAAAAAAAATTGACTAATAGTAATACCCATTAATGAACTCCAAGGATTTACAAATTATAAAATAATGAGTAAAAAAATTATTTAAAAATTATAATGACATAATATTAATTAAAAAAGTTATGAATTTACAAGCGACGACTTAATTTTAGGATAATTTATTCTATATATTAATAATTTATTTCAAGAACTATTTGAAATTGAAAACCTCTCTTAAAACAATTGGTTCGATATTCGATCTTAACGGTACCTGATACAGGAAACGAAAACCTGATAACTCAAAAAAGCAATCCCACGTGGCTCCAGATCTATTTACCTCTTGCCCTTTATCACGTGAGGCTCCTCAGCTTTTGGAATTAAAGAAAAGAAATAAAGAGAAGGGTAAAATGGTCCTAAGATTGGGAGGACCTGCTCTTCACAGCATCCCAGAGCACTGAGCAACTTCAGTCTTCAACGACTTTGACAATGAATCAGATTTAGCAGCGATTGTTCGTCCATTTCCTCACTTCTCTGCAAGGGAGAGAGAGAGAGAGAAACAGAACTTTCTATGGAATCTGTAAACTCTCTGACTCCCACATTTTGTTTCCGTTTTTGGTAGAATTGGAGTCGTGGAATGTTGAATTTGGCCGATTTTCTCCTGTTACATCGAGCTCCGATTCATTTCCGGCAAGCGGCGTACTGTTGAAGACTAGTTTTCCCCTTTCCTTTCCTTTTTCTCATTTTTCTTTTTCGACTTTCTTCGCTTTATTCCACGCGTAAAGCTTCTTCCTCTTAAATTTTTCTTCAAATTTGCTCTTCGAAGCTACGGCTTGGAGCATTCTTTTCCCTTTTGAGTTACTCTTTGAGCTTGAAGTTCAAACCTTAAGTTTCTTGCTTCGGATTTTTCCTTATACTACCAAGATAATCCATTAATAACACGTGGAGGTCTATTGGTTCCGAATGATTCGGGTGCCAATCAAATTTGGCGATATTGGATTTCGAGGGCCAGTTGGAGTTGCTGAAGTTTGAAAAGTTACAGAGAGGTTAGCCATGTGGATTGTAACCGTCGGCTTTTATTGTCGGACCAAGATTTGAAAGAAATAATGGGATTTAAAAGCATCAATGCCTTATCGTTAAGTTAATAATTTAACGATTTGTATTTCTTTTTCTTATTTCAGTTTGAAGAAGAAGAAGAAGAGAGCCTAGCAGAGCGGCGAAGGATATGGATGATGGATCGGACTGAGCAATAGAAAAGCCAATGAACGACAGCATTTGCGGGACGTTGCCCGCTGGCAATTAACTCTGACGGTACATTCAATATCCGAACCGTATCACCGTACTGAGTGTATCAGTCATTCTCGCTAACCGTTCGTAAAAAAACGACAGTGATTCGACTGCAATTAAAACTCTGTCTCTGCTATGTGAATATTTACTGTAGTACTAGAAAAGGAGAGATGAAAATGACAGTCTGGTAAGTTGGGGGTTGATGTCATGTCTTACCAAATTTCAGAACTTCGTTTTCCAGTAAAAAATTATGTGAAACTCCGTGAATTCATCCTCAAGCATGGTGGGTCTCCTTCGTGGGATAATAATTATTTAAGGAAACTTGAATCTGGTTGGTATTTGTTAAAAAGGGAAGCCCCTAATTAAAAATCAAGCTATATTGCACGAGGGATTAATGATAAGAAAACCATGATTTTTCCTCTATCTTGCTCTCATCAATTTTTCTGGATTGTTGGTAGATACCCTTGCCTTTTTCTTTTTTTTTTTTTTTGGTCGGGTGGAGGTTGGTTGAATGATAATCATGGTTAGCTGGTTCTTTTTATATACAGTAATTGGCATTGTTTTAGCTTCCTCAACGTTTAAGGATGGTTAAGATCTGCTTCTTACACATTATTCTGTTGTTAAAAATCCTCTTTCTTTTTTTTTTCAAGGACAATTTATTTAGGAGCTAACTGTCATACATTTTGGAAAAGCAGGATGGATGCAACAAATACTCTAGATGTGCTTGTTTTTCCTCACTGAGAGTGTTGAAGCTATGGATCGATTTTGATGTGGACTGGGAAAAGATAGGAGGAAAGCTGAGAAATGGGGGCAGTTTCAGGAGAGGAAGTGATGAAATTGGAGAAGATGCAAGGGACAAATGCACGGGAGGAGAAGATCCTTGTTTTAGTAAGGCTGAGGCCTTTGAACGAGAAAGAGATTTCGGTGAATGAAGTAGCAGATTGGGAATGCATCAATGACACCACTATTTTATATCGGAATACATTGCGGGAGGGGTCCACATTTCCATGTGCCTATACTTTTGGTTAGGAATGCCATCCTGTCATTTTCCTATTTTCTATTTGTCTTTTTGTTTTTGCCACTGTGTGTTAGCATCTGGAAACATATAATGTTCTTAGCTGCTGTTCATGACTCATGAGGAATAGGTCCTTTATATTTAGTGATTAAGCAAATATGTAATGCAAGATAAAACAAACAACCCATTTTGCCTTTCTATTCAAGAATTTGGAGGTTTGACTGTATTGAATTTTCGGAACACTTGATTAAATGCGGCCACAGTTTTCTTTGTTCACTCGTTCGTTGATTTACTAGAGTTCTTCGTTCATCATTTACGGAAGGCTTTAGCTACTTATATTTCAACATAATTTGGTAGTCTAGCTCATAACTAGCCATGGTTCTTTATCTGACTAAGACGTATAAATTAAGGTCAATCTTCAAACTTGTCCCTATTCTTTGTTTTGTCTCCTCCACTGTAATAAATCGACTTGTCATGCTATTGCAATTAAATTACTGCCATCAAACCAACAAAAAAGAAGCTTTACTCCATCAGGTTTCCCTTTGTCTAGTTTCAGTGAGTTCATGGTTTTAGGTCTGTATATTCACTCATTTACGTTTGTCCTTATATTGGCGATAGATAGAGTGTTCAGAGGTGACTATTCTACTAGGAAGGTGTACGAGGAAGGGGCCAGAGATATTGTTCTCTCTGTAGTTGCTGGTATTAACTGTAAGTACCACATTTCCTGGTTGCTTTCTGATGAAAAATTGTTGTTTAACAAAATAGTGAAAAGCTTTCTCCAATATTACAATTTTCAAATTTCAGCAAGCATTTTTGCGTATGGGCAAACAAGCAGTGGGAAGACATACACTATGAACGGAATTACTGAATACACTGTGGCAGATATATTTGACTATATAAAAAGGGTAATCAAATTTAACCAGTGAATAAATTTTTTCTCTGCAATTGGTGATTTTACACATTCCTGGGTGGTGTAAATCATATTTTCCTCATAAAAAAATTTCTTTTGGTTTCAGCATGAAGAGAGAGCATTTATTTTGAAGTTCTCAGCAATAGAGATATACAATGAAGCTGTTCGAGACCTCCTAACCTCAGACAGTACTCCACTTAGGCTGCGAGATGATCCTGAGGTGGATTTCTTTCCTTTATTTTATTTTTAACTCTATTTTCTCAATTCTTATAGTTCTGGTGTTTCGCCAGCGTGGGACTATTGTGGAGAGAGTCATGGAGGAAACTCTGAGGGACTGGAACCATTTAAAGGAACTTCTTTCAATTTGTGAAGGTGAAGCATTTTACATAATTTTGTTAATACCTATTAATGTCCTTCTCACCTATTTAATTTTACCATTGCAGCTCAAAGACGGATAGGGGAGACCTCTTTGAATGAGAAAAGCTCCAGATCTCATCAAATTATCAGATTGGTTAGTTACTGCCTCCAATTCTCTTCTTCCAGTATAGAGGATTTTACCTAACTCGTCATTCGGTATCGATTATTTCAGACAATGGAAAGTTCTGCTCGAGAATTTCTAGGAAAAGATAATTCGACTTCCCTTTCAGCTAGTGTGGTATAGATAAATTTTCTTCTCTATCTTTTTGTTCTTTAGATGACACCTTAGCATATTTACATTGATAAATAGAATTTATGGTCTTTTATATTTTTTGCAGAATTTTGTCGACTTGGCTGGCAGTGAGCGTGCATCCCAGGCATTATCAGCTGGGGCAAGATTGAAAGAAGGCTGTCACATAAATCGTAGTTTACTTACTTTGGGTACTGTTATTCGCAAGCTAAGGTTGTTTCCCATTCTTTCTTTAGTCTTCACATTATCTCAGTTGCTGGCTTCGATCTTGATATCACTTAAGAATGTGGAGCCGAATCTAGTTTAATTCTTCCACACAACATGCAAAATTATCCATCTTTTTTCCATTGACCTGGACTTGAAGTATATTCTTTTGCTTCATTTTGCTAGTTGAATCTTAAACTGCAACAAATCCAAATACCTCAGCAAACTCATGACTCTTTTACATTGAATCTATATCTGCATCCCATTCATAATGGATGCAAATAAAAATAAATCATGCACTTGCTCATAAAAAAACCCCACTTTAATCCTGCACTCTTTTACACGTGTGCACGAACACATCACAGAACTCTCTCTGCAGTTGTATACTTTTTTAAATGATTTAAGCAGATTGTTATCTTGTAACTTTTCTTTTTCCTATTTTCATTAATTTGAAAGCATGTTCTAATGCAGTAAGGGAAGACATGGACATATCAATTACAGAGACTCTAAGCTGACACGTATACTGCAGGCTTCGTTAGGGGGCAATGCTAGAACAGCTGTCATCTGCACCTTAAGCCCAGCAAGAAGCCATGTAGAGCAAACTCGAAACACTCTTTTGTTTGCTTGTTGTGCGAAAGAAGTAACTACAAAAGCACAAGTAAACGTAGTCATGTCCGATAAAGCCTTGGTTAAGCATTTGCAGAAAGAACTTGCTAGATTGGAGAGTGAGTTAAGGAGTCCCGTTCCTGTGTCCTCAAATTGTGACTCTGCAGCTTTGCTTAGAAAGAAAGATCTGCAGATTGAAAAGGTACTATTTGCTACCTGAGTTTATGCTGGACATTTGTTTAGCATTTAGTAGCACATATCTAGGTTTGAGATTCATTTGTGTCCCATATTCAGGGCATTTTTGACATGTTTGATTTACCATAGCGTTATGCATCGGATTGGAGGTCAAAGAATATCTTACTTGTCTTTGGTTTCATATCTTGTCTCTTCTCTAATTAATCATTCTGAATTGTCTTTGGTTTTCCAGATAGATCTAATTACTAGTGTCCATCCTGCAGCATGCATTGAATAGATGCAGTAGACATCTGAATATCATCTCTAGATTCTCTACACAATCCAGGGAGTTAAAACACTTGCACTGTGGGCAATAAAAGTGGCCGCTCAAGCAAAATAAAGCAAATTTAGAGTGCTTTGAATGGATAGTACCATGTTTTAGGCCTGACAAACTTGTTACTAATGGGCTTGTTTTGCTACCCTTGACTCACATTATGATCCATTTAGACAGAATTTGGTGCAGAAAAGATGCATTTGTACAGCAGATGTGATGTTGCATCCTGATTATATTTTGGTCCATCTTGCAGATGGAAAAGCAGATTAGAGAGCTTACAAAGCAACGGGATCTTGCTCAATCTCGGTTTGAAGATTTACTACGTATTGTTGGACACAATCAAGACTCAAGACAGGTATGACAATATTTTCTTAGTGTAGCAGAAATTTCGTGACATGTTTAGAATAGATGTTCATATGGATAACTTTGTTCTTTTTCCCAGGTGAGGAATAACAATCGTCCTAAATGGCAAAAAGGGGATGCATGGGAAGATGAATGTTCAGCTTCAGAGTCATCAAGTATAGCTGATTCTCATAGTTTGAATGTTGGTGTGAGAAGGTTCAACAACTCTCATTATCATGATGGTGATAATGAGACTAATTCTGAAGAGACTTGTCTCCAGCGTCAGGAGAGCACCAATGATCATTCTTTGTCGGATGGGACCTCTTCACTACTATCCCATGGAAGGAAGTTCACTAAATCAGATTCATGTCTGAGTCGAGGGGAGACTGCAGTTCTAACTGCGGAAGATTCTGATGACTGCAAAGAAGTTGTGTGTGTCGAGATGGAGGACTCAAGGAGGGACAACTCTGAATCTTTTGCCTTGTCAACTGGTGTTTCTATAATAGGCGAAGAAATGATGTCAACACCTGTGATTGGAAGCAGAGAAGAGAGTCAGATCCAAAATGGTTTTACTTATGGTGCTTTAGAACAAAGACTTCAGGATGTACAAATGGCCATTGATTCTCTTGTCAGTCCTTACCCTGAAGAACCATATTCCCAGGATGTGTTGGCAAATATATCAAGTTCTAGAAGTCTCAAGCTTGAGAGAAGCTGGAGTTGTAGGGCAAATCTCATGACTGGCTTGTCTTCACTTGAGAAAGCAGAGAGAACTCCATCTCATGTTTTTGAGAAGGGGTTTCCGGGAAGACCAGAAGGTTCACAGAGGAAATTCGCTCCTATAACTTATGGTGTTAGGTTAACGAGATTTGATTCTCAGTCTTCTGTAGGAAGTCCGCAGACCATCAGAACTTCTGCAGATGAGGATGTTCCCACTTTAGACACTTTCGTTGCAGGACTGAAGGAAATGGCTAAGCTTGAGTATGGGAAGCAGCTTGTTGATGGTGTGGTAAGAATTCCCTATCCTGATAGAGATGCATGGTTATCAAGCTATACTCTACTTGGTTTAATTCATTAATTAGTTATTTTCTGTTGTCATATGGTTTTGAACTTGGATTTAGTTACCACGTTGGCATTTATCTCTATAGTGATAGCTCCATGAACACATGAAGTAAACATTTTTTCAGCTCTAGAACAGATAAATGAAAACTTTTTCTACATCATGCTTTGCTTATCTTTCAAGTAACTTCATGTTTTTCGGTTATAGTAAGTGGTGGAGGTATCAAGAACTTGCATTATGGATGAATACTATATACATATATTTGCTTCATTGATGAATATCTATACGTACATTTTGTACACATGACATGAATGATATAATAAATTATGCGGTCATTACTGCATAATACTTCTATCTTTCAACATATTGTTTCTAGGGTCAGAAAACATTGCCAGAAAATGGAAAGTTCTTAACGAATGTAAAAGATGCAGCAGTGGATTCAATGCAAGAGGCTTTAGAAACTCGACCAGATTGGCCCCAAGAATTCAATAGGCAGCGGGAAATGATACTTGAACTGTGGCAAACTTGCAATGTCTCATTAGTCCACAGAACTTACTTTTTCCTGCTGTTCAAAGGCGATCCAACCGATTCCATCTACATGGAGGTAGAGCTCAGGAGATTAACTTTCCTGAAAGAATCATTTTCACATGGAAATCAGGCCGTGGCAGATGGCCAGACTCTAACACTGGCTTCAAGGTTAAGTATTATAAGGTTTTTGTTTTGTTCTTTTCTTGTGTGTATAACAATCCAACTTCATGGGTGGTTACTATTTGCTCCTCCCATTGTATTGGCATGAACCAACAGCATGAGGGCTCTTCGACGAGAGAGAGAGATGCTCAGCAGGATGATGCAGAAAAGGTTCTCAGAAGAAGAGAGAATGATACTCTTCCAGAAGTGGGGTATCAAATTGAACTCGAAACGCAGGAGGCTGCAGCTGGCCAACTGCTTATGGAGCAATTCAAAAGATATGAACCAAATTGCGGAGAGTGCTGCCATTGTTGCTAAGCTGGTCAGGTTTGTGGAGCAGGGACAGGCTCTCAAGGGGATGTTTGGACTTAGCTTCACACCCCCACAGGTAAAATGGAGATCCTACAGCTGGAAAAACAGTATGGCGACCCTTTTCTGACCTTCTTAAGGACATATATATACAACTATAGAGGTTTTTATCAATCAAGAGCTAATTTGACCATACGTCTAATTTTTTTTTCCAGTTTCTCTTGTTATTGTTATTGAAACAAATTTGTCAATTATTGAAATTGAACCATATGGATCTTTGATAAGCCTGATTGGTTTAGGAGTCGCAATCAGTGCTTATTCAATGAACAAATTACATTATTGGAATCTCCTTGCATCTTTCCAGGTTGAAATTCTAAATACTGCTAAGCTTGTAAACAGCTTTATATAATTAATATTTATGTCTTTTTGTTCTGGCTGCAAAACAAGCTATGGTCTATGTGGTTTACATAAATCAACAACTATGGGACTATTTATGAGGTTTGTAGCTAGAAAGTCTATAATACATTGAAATAACATTATTTTAGTTAAAATTATGTTATATCTATCTTTGTGAAATACTTGAATGAATTGGGAATGATCTTCATTTTTCTTCTGAATCATTTTTAGAAACACTTGCATGTGCATTTTGCACAGTAATGTTTTTAAGCACAAAAATGTATTTTAGACAACAATATTTGTCAAATAAATGTGATTTAAAATAAATTTTTTAATGCATTAAGATGCTTCTAGACAAAATACTTCCATTTTTTTTAGAATTTTCACAATTCGGAATAATTCTAATATTGCAATTTGCCCCCTGAAGAAAAGAGAAATCAAGTGAGCCTCTTTTCATTACAAATATTCACTAACGTATCCTTCGATTATACTATATTCCTTACACACCACCAGGACTGAAACACATGCCATTATTATGTCCGTAGTTCATCAATTTTTATCGTTGATATCATAATTGAACTCTTAAAATCATTTTTTTTAAGAAAATCCTTTTATGCTATTTATAATACAATACGTATATAGAAACAATTTTATAAAATATGACCGGCTGTTTTTTCTTTTGAGTTCAATTATTTTATGAGAATCGCTTGGATATCTTTTCTCTTATTTGAGATCAATGAATAATGTTGAGCATTTGAATTTTCTACTTAACATGAATATAAATGTAACATGCTTGCACATAGCCTTTAGAATCAGCATCACTGATTGACACATCAAGATATACAAACAATATATAGAAATACCTCGTAGTCTAAGGACTATTAGTGTAGTTTAAGGAAAGGACCATTAGTGTGGTGTAATAGAATAGAACTGCCTCAACTGACAGTGATTATTCTAAAGGGCATTCTTTATTAGATCTTGTTCGGTGCAAGTACTTACACATTGCACCCAATTGTCTACTTAACTGCCACATGTCAAAAAATCATGTGAAGGAGTATTAGCACTTTGATACTCTAAGGAGTACTAGAAATTTTTCCAAGAAGCGTAGACATCATTTATTAAATAAATAATTGCCCACAATGATTTGGGTACACAAGGAAATGAAAAAACATTACTCAGGTTGATTATCGTTGAGAAATAATTTTCTTTTTAACGAGAATTTCTTTTTCTTGAAGATCTTGATTTCTCGGAAACTTCCTTTTCTCAAATGTTTAACGAAAATTTTGAGAAGTAAAAGATTACTTCAGAATGGATAAAGGGTTTTCCTAGTTACTTGTTTACCTTTACCATAAAAAGCTTTTCTCGTGACTTGTTTCCCTTTTCCCATGTACTTGGAATTTTTTTTCAAGCAATCCTCAGACAAGGATATGCTTACCCGTTATGGCTATTTCTACTTCTCGTCCGTTGAGGCTTGAACTTCTCTCCTGTTTGCAATGCAACGGGTCCGTTCTAAAAAATTTCCATTACCATTGTTGTAATGAAGCGGGCTCATTCGTGTTGTCCATTTCCCCTCATTTTTTTAGGGTATGACTTAGGGGATGCCTTTCTCAGGAACGTTTGATGCCCCTAGTTCCTTTTGAGAGTAGGTCATATGATCTGCCCCTCCCAAGAACTTTTTATGCCCTTAATTTTTTCTGGGAGTAGGACTTATGAACTGTCTCTCCCAAATACTTTTTGTGCCCTTAATTCTATCTGGGAGTAGGAATTATGAACTATATATCCCAAGGACTTTTTATACCTTCATTTGCATTTTTAATGATGATTCAACTGAGTGGAGAAGATTGACACCAAGATTTTTACGTGAAAACCCATTGCGGGAAAAAAACCATGGGAAAGATGTTTCATTATAATGGATTTTTTACATTCTTTATACAAAATATATTTTTAGATGAACCGCGTTCTATGGTTTCTGCAATTTCATTCCTTCTCCCGTTTTCTAGTGGTAATACTCGCTTCATCCTATTTTGCTGATGACGTACGGTCCTTCTCATGTTGGCTCGAGCTTCCCTTTCATCTGGAAGACTTTTCTGAGGACCAGATCTCCTGTCGGGAATTCCCATTTCCTTCCTCTCTCTTTTTTTTCTTTCTTTCTCGAAATAAGAAATCATTCTCTGATTGTAATGGGCCATTCTGATCAGGGCCGCTTCCCATCTTTCTTCTAATTCATCAATACTGTTCCTTATGAGCTCTTTGTTTTGTTGTTCACTTAGCCCAGATTGATGGTGGGGCTCCTAATTTTCACGGGAATGACTGCTTCTGTTCCGTATACTAGCGTGAACGGGGTTTCGCCCGTTGTCTCTCTAGGAATTGTTCTGTATGCCCATAAAATTGTGGGTAGCTCTTCCACCCATTTTCCTTTAACAGACTCCAGTCGTTTCTTCAGGTTATCAAGTATGATCCGGCTTGATCTTTCTGCTTGCCTGTTCCTCTGTGGATAGTAAGGCATGGGGAAGCGATTTTGATCTTCAGATCTTCACAAAATGTCCTTACTAGGTTTTCGGTGAACTGAAGTCTGTTTTCAGATACAAAGACATGGGGGATCCCGTACCTGCACATGAAGTTTTTTCATAGGAACCCCTTCACTTCTTCCTCATGAATTCTAGCGAAGGCTTCAGTCGCAATCCACTTAGTAGAATAATCCGTTGCTACCAATAAAAAATGCTCCTGGGAAGGTGCCATGGGGAGTGGTCCAACAATGTCCATGGTCCACCACATGAATGGCCAAGGACTAGCCACGGTTTTGAGTTCTCCGGGGTCCATTTTTGCTACGTGCATGAAACGCTGACACTTGTCACACCTTTTTGCATACTGTTTGGCATCCTGATGCATTCAGAGCCAATAGTATCCTTCTTTATGACTTTATGAGCTAGTGATCTACCCCAGTGTGGTTTCTACATATGCCCTCATGAATTTCTGCTAACACATACTGGACCTCCTTTTCCCGTAGACACTTTAGGTATGGTATTGCAAAATTTTTCTTATATAATATCTCATTAATCATCATGTACCTAACACCCCGTTGTTGCACCTTCTTGGCAAGTAGTTTGTCTTTAGGAACCGTTCTTTTTTCAAGGAAGCAGATTATGTCATCCTTTCAACTGGGTTTCCGTTCAACTTCAGAAATTTTTCTTGGCTCCTTCAAAAATTCCGCGAAGACATTCCTCTTGTAGGGGAAGTGTAGTGAAGATCCCAGATTCACCAATACATCTGCGTGCCCGTTCTCCATCTTCGGGATCTGTTGGATCTCATAATCTTATAATGTACCGAGGAGGTACCTTGCCCATTGCAAGTAATTCATCATCTGTTCATCCTTTGCTATGTATTCCCCAGTGATATATTTCATAATTAGTGTGGAATCACAATTTTTTTACATCCGCTACCTTATATTCCTGTACCAGAGATACTTCCACGATTAGTGTTTCATATTCAACTTCATTATTTGAAGCGTTGAACCTGAAATAGATGGAGTGTTCCAATATCTCCCCAAATGGGGCTTGTATTACTACCCCGCCCATTCTCCTTTATCGTTTGATGCACCGTCAACAAAGAGTTTTCATATTCCTTCTTCCTCCATTAGGCAGGGTTCCCGTTCAACTTCCCCTTTCATGAAATTTGCCACGAAGTCTGCCAATGCTTGTCCCTTTATTGATGTTCGGGGCTCATAACTGATATTGTATTGGATTAACTCGATTGACCATTCGGCTATCTTTCCACTTGCCTTTGTCGAGTGTATGAGGCTTTTAACGGGTGAATCGATTAACACCTTGAATAGTTTTTCCATTTGCTTATATCTTGTTTATGCTACCACAAGACTCTTGCTCACGAAGTACACAAGTTTCTGCTTATTTTCCTCTTCTTTGATGAATACTACACTAATTGCCCATATTGAGACAACTACGTATAACAGAAGCTAATCGCTAAGAGTAAGTTTAGAGAGGGAGAGTTTCTTGGTACTCCTTAATCTTGGCAAAGGCTTCTTCACATTCTTCATTCCAGTCGCTTGCGAAATTCGTCTGCAACCTCTCGAAGAAAGGCTTGCATCTGTCTGTTGACCTAGAGATGAATCTGTTCAAAACGGCCAATCTTCCTGTTAACCCTTGGATCTCTTTGAGGTTTCACGGGGACTTCATTTCTATGATTTTCTTTACCTGATCTGGGTTTACTTTGATTCCCCGTTGCATGACCAGGTGCCTAAGAAACTTTTCCGCCACTACTCCAAAAATGCACTTCTCAGGGATCAACTTCATTGAATTTCTCCTTAGAACAAAAAATGCTTCTTCAAGTTCATGAATGTGGTCTCCCCGCTTCTTAATTTTGACCAACATGTCATCAACATAGACTTCCATATTCTTCCCGATCTGTTCGCGGACGACTTTGCTCACCAACCTTTGATAAGTTGCACCTGCATTCTTTAGACCAAATGGCTTGAATTTATAATGATAGATGCCGTACTCAATAATGAAAGAAGTTTTTTCCTGATCATGTTGGAACATTTTCACTTGATTGTAGCCTAAGTAAGCATCCATGAAGCTGAGCAGTTCGTGCCCTGAAGTGACGTCTACCATTTGATCTATCTTTGGGAGCGGGTATTCGTCTTTGGGGCATGCCTTGTTTAGGTCAGTGAACTCCACACAGATCACCCACTTCTCATTCTTCTTCCGTACCATTACCACATTGGCTATCCATTCGGGGTAGTTTACTTCCCTGATAAAATCCGCTACCAAGAGCTTCTCGACCTCCTCTTTGATTGCTTGATTTCATTCAGGGGCAAAGCTTCTCTTATTTGGTTTACAAGTTTTATGGCAGGATCCGTGTTTAACCTGTGGTAGATGATCTCTTCTGGAAGGCCAGGCATATCCAATGCCATTGCTGCAAATACATCTCTATTTTCCTTAAAATTTTTTACCAATTTCATCTTCTCATTTTCCTCGAGACGGGCACCAATTTTAGTCATCTTTTGGGTCCCTTCTTCCAAACATATGATCTATGTTTCCTCTCCCACCTCATACCTCATGCCGTCTTACCCATTTTCTTATGATTGTTATAAATCTGTGGGTCTTTTCCTTTGGCCTTCTGCATACCCATTTTCTTAGCGGATTCTAAAGCGATCACTGAAGATATGCGAGGGCTCTTACTGTTTTCACTCCCTCTAGTGACGGGTACTTCAACACTTGGTAGAACATTGAGGGTACGACTTCATTTTGTGGAGTCAGGTCCTTCCCAAGTCCGCATTATATGAGGACGTCATTCTCAACACCATCTATTCAGTCATATGGTTAAAAGGCTCCGCGTTCACCGGGAGAGTTAGAGTTCTTTTCGAGTAGCTGATGGCTCCGTTGAAGCCAATCAACGGCTGCGAGGTCCCTTGTAACTTCTGGTCTTTCATGGACATTTTCGTTATGGTTGCTCTGTACAGGATGTTTACTGCTCTCCCATCATCCACCAAGACCCCCCCTCAACAAGCAGTTGCCAAGTTGTATTGAAATGACGAGGGCATTGTTGTTGTGTCCGTCGTGTTCTAGATAGAATCATCGAACATTAGCGGCGAATCCCTATTGCCGTTTGAGGGCTTTTGTTGATGCCTTTCTAACATTGGCCACTTGTAGTATATCTTCCTTTTTTCTTGCCATATCCTCTTGTTCAGTTAATGCTATAAACGTGTCGACAATGCAGAGGGGCTTCTTCCCCTTGTACCGTTTGTCTTCTTCTTGACGGTCTTTCTCAGCTTCACATTTATGTTCATCTTTTTTCACAAATTGGCTAAGGTACCCTTCTTTGATCAGCTGCTCAATATAGGCCTTGAGCTGGAAATAGTCCCGCGTGTAATGCCCGTTGCTCTTGTGGTAGGAGCAATATTTATCTTTATCCTTGTAGTTAGGTTCCCTGGTGAGTGGGGCCAGTCTTCTCACTCAAGGTTGTCTTTGATTGTCTCGAGTACTTGGTCAATGACGTGTAGACTTTGTCCATTGGGTGGACTTTGTCAAGATCCCGCCTCCAGCTCATATTCCTTTCTTGTTTGATGCTCCTCACATATGCTCTTTTTGTTTCGTCATGCTTCCTCCTTTTAGTTCTTACACTTCTTTCTCGCTTTTGAGATTCCTCTTTTTTCCGTTTAACTGTTCTCTGCATACTCCTCTTCTCTTCCTCTAGGGTAATGTAGGCCTGCGCCTGTTGGAAATCTTCCTCTATAGAAAGGGGCTTAACTTTGAATATATCCTTAAAGAAGGGTGATTCTGGGTCCAGACCTCATCGGAAGGCCAATCTGGTAAACTGGTTGTCACAGTTCTCGACCTTGGCCATCTCATCTTTGAAGCGATGAGTGTACTCTCGCAGGGACTCCTTTTCCTTGGTGGATTACCATAAGGTGTTTCAATCTTCCAAGACCGTACGGTAAGTAAAATATTGCTCTATGAAAACAGAGGACATGATAGTGAAGCTCATGACCGAGTGCATCGGCAAGGAGTGATACTACTTTAAAGTCATCCCGTCTAGGCTAGTAGAGAACATTCTACACATCAACTTGTCATCATGTTGGTATAACGCCATGCCTTGTCTAAATCGTCGAAGATGGTCTATGGGATCAATTTTTCCTTCGCAACATTTGAATCTGGAAGCAAAGAGTTTTTTGGGTACGGACAACGGCTAGGACTTCTGGGCTTAATGGTGTCCAAATAAGAGATTCGAGGTCGGCTTTTCCTGTACTCCCGAGATTCCTCCTTTACATCATCTTTTGTTCCAACAGTTTTTCTACTGCTTCTTTTGACATGACTCAAGATTATCGAGACTCTCCTGTAGCCTCCTTCACGAGGTTCTACGACTGAACTTCCTCTTCCCGTCGTATGTTTCTATTGTTCTCGTGGTGTCCTTGTCTTCCGTATCGAAGGTGACCCCCGGAGTGGGCTTCCTGTTCATTATTATTTTCCCATTCATCATCATTCACCCGTTGACTGACCTCTGCTCGCATTTTTGCAAGTTCCTGCTGTAGTGTGTTGATTAGATCTTCCACATTCTGCCATGCGTTCCGTATTACTTCAGCGTTCCACCGGTCCATCTCATATATCCCATTAAAGATTGTATGCAGCATTTCCGTCGGTGGGGTTGGTTTATCTACATGGTCATCTCCATTTCTGGTTCTAGTACCCTCATTTAGGGTTGCGTTGATTCTGGTTTTAAGGATGTTTATGGTCTTGTAGGGTGGGTCTCTAAAGCTTTTCTCTCAGCTCTCAATGAAAGCACCAAAATGTAAATGATTTTTTTGCTAATCAGGGATCAAAGGGAAAAGTATCGATCAAGGATGATTTATATGAGTATTAATGAGAGAGAAAGAGAGAAAAAGAGAGAGAGAGAGAGAGAGAGAGAAAGAGAGAGAGAGAGAGAGAGAGATTTTAAGAACAAGAGAATGTGAGTAAGAATTCTGAGTTGTACATGTTTTTGTTGTATTGAACGCTTGAGTTTCGTTTAATACACTAGCTTTATATAAGCCTCTTACTTTACATGAGTTAAGTAGAATACTAAAAGGGGGGGGGATTGCTCCCCCTATGGCCTCGAGGGTATTCATTATGCCTAGAGATTGCACCCATACATGATGAACTTTCTGCTAGGTATGGGCCCCTTTCCTTTCCTTATTTGTCATTTTCATCTGTCACATTCAGCCGCCAATCAATCATAGTCACTTGGTGATTTCTTAGGGGTTTGAGCCAATCAGCCGTAGCCACTTGGCGGCCTGCTAGCCTGTCTCGTCTGAGTCACTCAACCACCTTAATCAATCACTTCCACTTGATTGTCATTCTAGATCCCTTTCATCCATCCTCGTTCTTCTTTCAGTTCTTCCCTTCTCGCTCCTGCGCAGTTCAGCGAGTGACTTACCTGTTCAGGAGGATATATAGCTCGGAGATGTAGAACCAAAATTCGTTTTAATTTTTTTATTCGATGCAGTTAGAACTGATCACAAGCATAAAAAAATTAGAAAAAAATCTATTGGACTAAAAGAAACCAGTAAAAAAGTTCCTAGATGGTCATATGTTGTGTTGAAGGGATGAGATATCTATATGATCCGATCCGATTGATTGCGTAAAGCCCGTGGTAGCAACGGAACCAGGAAAAGTATACAGAAAAGACAATTCTTTTCTATTCTATTAGTATTAGATTAGTATTAGTATTAGATTAGTAAAATATTGGGTCGAATACAATACAAAGATACTAATTGTATAGATTGTTGATAGATACATACTTATCTAGATATACAAGATTGAAAATGGAAATACAAAATATAAGACGAAACAACTTAAACATTTTTATTGTTGTGTTGGATCCGTAATTAAGTCTATGGATCCTTAGGATTGGTGTATTCTTTTAATAGATTCTATCCCGTAGTTTCAACTCATGGATCGAGCCTAGTATCACAACTTCTTCTAGCCATCCTGTATATTGTCTTTTTCGTTCTGTCTTGGAATAGAATTTTATTAGTAGACGAGATTTTACGAAAAAATTTCTTCATATTCATAGGGGAGAACAACTATTTTTTTATATGTGAATTTGACAAAACATGGTAGAAACCACTATTTAGAATTTAATTTAAAAAAATTCTCTTTTGTGTAAAATCTCGTCTACTAATAAAATTCAAATTTTTTATTAGTAAACAAATACAATGGAGAAAACAAAAGAATTTAAAATTTTAAAAGAATTCTAAATTGAAATAAAATTATAAATTTTAATAAAAAAATGGAAANATAATTAAATATAATTCTATAAGACAAGGATAAAAGAAATAAAAACTAAAACTAAGGATTTGTGTTGGATTGGCACTATAGAGATAATCAACATAAATATAAAAAAAATGTGTAGACAAAAAATCAATTAAGAAATAAGTAGAAAAAAATCTCGGGTTTATTCAATCAATAAATAAAAGTAGAATAAAAAAGCTTAATCCCTTATTTTTTTTTGTTCATAGATTTCCAAGAAAAACCAGACCAGCCCATTTACTGTAATGTCAAAATTTTCTATTTATAGTATAGAACCCATTATCTATAGAACCCATTTTATTTATATTATAGAACCCATTATTTCAATTTCATTTTTTCACTTGATTGATCTTTTTTCTATCCATCTTAAATCAATTTATATCAATAAAAAAATTGATTTTTGTCGTTATAGAAGACGACATTTTTGAGTAGCACTAAGAAATAAGTGTAGTATAAATAGAACAAGAGGGGGGAAATAATAGGGAAAAGGTTATCTAAAGCTATAGACAAGTCATCCACACCCTCTTTTTTGTATTTCATTAATTGAATTAAAAGAACCTAGTATAATGTATAATTTTGTTTAAAATTTTTATTTTATATAAATAAAAAATGGCACTTTTTTTCTTTGAAAAAAGAAGAAACTTGAAAAAAAAAGAATAAACAAAACACAAAATACACGGTTTTACCTTTATTTTTAGTATCTTTGTTTTATCATTTTCGAGATGGGGAAAATAAGAATCCCCATCAACACAAAAAGTTTTTTCTTCATTTTTATTATATATTCTCTATATTCTAGAATAATCTTGAATTCTCTTCTAAATTAGATTTTAGAAGTATAGAAGATCAAATAGTCAACTCTTTATTCAAAATTAATGAGTCGTTGAAATTATGAAATTAGTTAATTAAGTCTTACAATTCATTTTGTAAATGTCTGAACTATTACTACTATTTCTTGAAATCATTATTCAATCGGGGTAGTTGCTGAACCATACCACATAGTTCCAGCAACAACAAAAGCTGCAAAAAAGACAGCAACGATACTACTGGAAAGGACGGTTTCAATATTTCCCATACATAATCCTTTGTATAGATGTTGGGGCGGACGGACACTAAGATGGAATAGGCCCGCTAATATGCCCAATGTACCTGCTGAAATATGATGAAAGGCTATTCCTCTAGGAACAAAGGGATCAAACCCTTCCACACCCCATGATGGATTCACAGATTGTACCCTTCCGGTTAATGTATAAGGATCGGACACCCATATTCTAGGACCATACAATCCTGTTACATGAAATGCGCCAAAACCAAAGCAAGCCACCCCTGAGAGAAATAAATGAATTCCAAAAATCTTCGGAAAATCTAAAGAGGGTTTTCCTGTACGTTCATCACAAAATATTTCTAAATCCCAGTACACCCAATGCCAGATAGCTGCCAAGAAGAACAAGCTAGAAAACACAATATGTGCTCCGGCCACACCTTCGTAACTCCAAATACCAGGATTCGTTATAGTCCCTCCTGTGATACTCCAACCGCCCCATGAATTGGTTATTCCTAACCAAGTCACGAAGGGTATAACGAACATACCTTGTCTCCACATTGGATCAAGAACAGGATTAGAGGGATCAAAAACTGCTAATTCAGATAAAGCCATTGAACCGGCCCAACCAGCAACTAGAGCTGTATGCATTATATGAACAGAAAGCAAACGATCGGGATCATTCAATATGATGGTATGAACACGATACCAAGGCAAACCCATGGAAATACCCCTTTATCAATGAAAAATAGATACTATGTAACTTTATTGCACTGACAAAAAAATGCTATGGACCTCCCCAATATTTTTCTAATAAAATAAAGGTTAAAATGTAAAATGGTCAAATCATTTTATCGACATGAGTGTTCTATATCAAAAAAATTTCCAAGTATTTGAAACCATTTCTGTAGTAACATATTAACATAGTAGTAGAAAGAGTACCATGCTGCGTCCGGACTTCAAACGGTTTAGCTTTAACCATGTTAATGGGCCCACTTGGTTGATAGAGAATCAAAGTAGATTTACCAATGAATCACGAAATGCCATGATTCTTAAATATGATTTCTTAGTTTAATCAGAAGTAATTCACGGGATCACGCACTTTTTTGTAGTTATAACGATAAAAGTACAGTTGGTTGTATCCAACCATTCTTGAAATAAACAACTCGCACACACTCCCTTTCCAAAAAAAATCAATACACCAAGTACTACACTTAGATTTATTGGATTTGTTGCTAAAATATCGGTATTAAACCCGAAACTCCCGGCGGATGGCCAGTAACCCAAGGAAATGAAAGAATCAGTTATATTTTTCATATGATCTCCTTTTATAGATAAAAAAATTATCTATTTATTTTATATCTTTCTTTTTTCTTTTTTTAATTTACTATTTCTAAATAGAGAAAAAAATATATTGATTTAGAAATCAATGGATTTTTTCTCACTTAGAAATTTCTAACAAGAATGATACTTATTCGATTCGACTTTGGTACCAAGTTTTTTGTCAATTGAGAAATACCTAGTTTGTTGTAAAAATTTCTAAAAAAGATTCCATTGGACCTTGGACTAAGAAGGGGAAGATAGAAGGCGAGTCAGTATGCTAATCTCTCATCCTCAAATCAGTCCTTCCCATAGGTTATTGTACTAACGGATAAATAATTGTAGGAGTGAAAGCTTCATATAATTCAAAAAAGCAAGAGCAGCAAATCCAAGGAAATAAAAGCAAATAAGAAAAAAAATACGTAGTTTTTTTAGGATTAAACAAAAGGATTCATAAACAAAAGTGCTAATGCTACAACCAGTCCATAAATTGTTAAAGCTTCCATAAAAGCCAGACTAAGCAATAAAGTACCTCGTATTTTTCCCTCCGCCTCGGGTTGTCTCGCAATCCCTTCTACATCTTGGCCCGCAGCAGTACCTTGACCAACCCCAAGTCCAATAGAAGCAAGTCCGACGGGCAACCCAGCAGCAATAATGGAAGCGGCAGAAATCAGTGGATTCATGAGAAGTTCCTCACACCAAAATAAAGAAATGGTTAATGATACAATCAACCAATGAATTCTACTTTATTATTCCATCGCTAAGATTTATCTAGTCGAAGTAACTAAAAACTATGAATTGAAGTAATAATATTATTGAATCATGAGAACTACCTCAATATCTCTTTTTTAGTTCCTATTCAGCCACGCAGTTTTTGTGAATCCATACGACTTTTTTCTTCCATTTCTTTCTTTTTTACAAACCATTCTTTGAATTCTTAATTCTTTTTCTTGATTGAATCTCTGTATTCATTCAATATTCAATTCGCAATTACAGATGAAATGGAAGGACTTCCCTATCTAAATTCCCAGTAGTAGTGCATATTAGATATATCTTTAGTTTCTATATAATTAGATATATCTTGAGTTTCAATATAACTAGTTAATATCGAATATCACATATACATGTGTTTCTTCCATAACGTAAACCAATTATTCATATTTTAGATTCAATCAGATTCTAGAATCATTCTTCAAAACATCCACAAGCGTTGTCTTATATAGCAATTCGATTCAATACATCTAGTTCGTCTCCACACTCCCCAAACTAATCAATCCATTTTTTTTCTTTTGTTCAATCATTGAATTAAATGAAATCAACTGAAATGTGAATCATTCTACATAACATCCTTTTTTAATCACACGTCGTAAACGGATACCATAAGAATTCTTATTCAGATTATGACTCCTAATATCCTATAATATTGAATATTGGAATTAAATGAACAAAACAATAGAAAGAGAATATTCATTGGAGAGAGGTATAAATGGGTCAAACAAGAATTTTAGGAAAAAGATCTTTTGGATCTCTTTCTTTTTTCAAAATTCCCTAATATCGTAATCTTTTTTTATTTTCCCATTACTCTCTAGATCGTATATACCTTCCTTATTTATACATTATTTGTATATTACCTAAGGAGATTATCTTGAGCCACGTATACATTGCGTTGGGCTAAGGTAAAAATGACTATTTCAAAAACTAGTCAATGATGACCTTCCATGGATTCGCCTATATAAGCCGTAGCTAAAGTTGCAAAAATAAGAGCTTGAATACCACTTGTAAATAATCCAAGGAACATAACAGGTATAGGAACTACTAAAGGTACTAAAGAAACAAGAACAACTACTACTAATTCATTAGCTTATATATTTCTGAAAAGTCAAAAACTAAGTGATAAGGGTTTTGTGAAATCTTCTAAGATGTTAAAGGGTAAAAGGATTGGAGTTGGTTGAATGTATTTACTGAAATAACCTAATCCTTTTTTGGTAAGACCTGCATAGAAATATGCTACTGATGTGAGTAAAGCTAAAGCAACGGTAGTATTTATATCATTTGTAGGTGCGGCTAACTCTCCGTGAGGTAACTGTATTATTTTTCAAGGTAAAAGAGCCCCAGACCAATTCGAAACAAAAATAAATAGGAACATAGTTCCAATAAAAGGAACCCATTGACCATATTCTTCTCCAATCTGAGTTTTGCTTACGTCTCGAATGAATTCAAGGACATATACGCTCGTTCCAAGAGGATCTTGAATCAGCTCTTTCAAACCAAGAAAAATATGTTGAAGAAGATTTGCCTCCGCTTGAGCCTCCAAAGATAAAGGTACATGAACATCCATTTGATCCCCATCAAAGTCTGCATTGAATCCCTTACAAACTAATGGATGTAAACAAATAGCACTTCCTTCCACTAAAATAGGTTGGAAAGCCTGGATGTCTAATCTATGCAGAGTAGGCGCTCTATTCAGCATGCCCCTGCATAACTTCCTGAAGTATTTCCCATACAATCGGTTCTTTTTCTTGAATTTGACTCTTAGCAACTCCTATGTTCGGGCTTACCAGTCTTGATCATTACAAAGGATGATGCTACTCCATCGAGCCTGTTGCTGGAGAAGAAAATCAATATATTGCTTATGTAGCTTATCCGTTAGACCTTTTTGAAGAAGGTTCTGTTACTAACATGTTTACTTCCATTGTGGGTAATGTATTTCGATTCAAGGCCCTGCGCGCTCTACGTCTGCAAGATTTGTGAATCCCTCCTGCTTATGTTAAAACTTTTCAAGGGCCGCCTCATGGTATCCAAGTTGAGAGAGATAAATTGAACAAGTATGGCCGCCCTCTATTGCGATGTACTATTAAACCTAAATTGGGATTATCCGCTAAGAATTATGGTAGAGCTGTTTATGAATGTCTATGTAGTGGACTTGATTTTACCAAAGATGATGAAAACATGAATTCCCAATTCCAATATGATCCCCATGCCTCATTAGCCCATACTGCTCCTGAAAGAATACCTATGCTTAAAAAGATAAACCCTAGACTAATAATATGATAACTCCAATGATCTAATTGTTGAATCAATTGAGACTTGTAATAATTCTTATAAGATAAAAGGAGTCTTTTTTAAAACATTGTTTCGTTCGTTCATGGATTGGATCTCACCAAAGGAAAATGACTTATTTAATAAATTATTGTTTTTACAAAAAATTCTTATGACTTTTTGAAATGTAATGACTATAAGAGCTACGGAAAATAATGATCCACATAAAAGAGAGGCATAAGCCAATACCATCATACTTACATGCATCATTAACCAATGAGATTGGAGAGCGGGGACTAATATTGTGGATTGATGCAATTTAGTTAAAAAACCCGAAGTAGCAAAACCTTGGGTAAAAATAGTACTTGGCGCGGTTATTGCGCTTAAACTGAAATGGTTTTTATTTTTCTTTTTTAAATATGTAACCATATGAATAATGGAGAAACCCCATGAAAGAAATAGTAATGATTCATATAAACCACTTAATGGTAAATGTCTCAAATAAATCCAACGAGTAACTAATAATCCTGTTATACAAAAAAGTAGCTATCATTTCTTTTTCTGACGAAGCGTAGAGTCCTATGATTTCATCGAATAATAAGGTTATTAAATGAATTGTAATTACAGAACATACGAAAGCTTAAGAATCCACAGTTGATCATGTCCTTCAAGTCGCACGTTGCTTTCTACCACATCGTTTTAAATGAAGTTTTACCATAACCTCTAGTTTCTTCGAACTGGTATGTAATTGATTCAATTATGGAATCATGAATAGTCATTGGTTTAGTTGGTACATAGTAATCTATACTATTATGAATG
Organism: Datisca glomerata; assembly: GCA_003255025.1. Classification (NCBI taxonomy): domain Eukaryota; kingdom Viridiplantae; phylum Streptophyta; class Magnoliopsida; order Cucurbitales; family Datiscaceae; genus Datisca; species Datisca glomerata. Next base: position 508,389 of record QANY01010778.1, read on the forward strand.
GGTAGTTTCTGAAAAAATAGCAGTAAGAATTCAATTTAATTAAACCCATATTTTATTGTATATTGGATGAATAAACTATTTTGTATGATTTATTTACTATAAAATTTCATATATATATATATGAATATATATATGTTTATATATGGATATGTTTTTTTTTTTTTTGTGGAATATTAGATAAAAAAGANATTTTTTTTTCACGAGGTGCAACTATAAATTCCTATTTATTACTGAATCGACCATAGACCAATTCCCATTTTATTTGAGAGTATTGAATACACCCATAATTCTGAGCTTCATGTTACTCCTTCCAAGAGACATGTCAGATCCAGGGCATCCCAATTCCATTGAATGAGATGACAGTTTCTCATTTTGAATATGTAAAATCTGAATTTTGATCAAATCACACATCACAATATACTAAGCCTTATAATTCTTTAAGAGGTTTATCTAAAAGATTCGCGATATAACTAGGAAGACATTTCAAATACCACACATGGGTTACTGGCCATGCCAGTTTGATATATCCCATTTGATATCTTCGTATCCGAGAATCAACAAATTCGATTCCGCATTGCTCACAAAATTTTGAATCTTCTTTTTTATCTCCGATTACTCAATAATTTCCACCAGCACAAATCCCACTTTTTATAGGCCCAAAAATTCTTTCACAAAATAATCCATCTTTTTCAGGTTTATTGGTTTTGTAATGAAAAGTATAGGGTTTTGTCACCCCTCCAACGATCTCTCCATTAGGTAGGATTTTATTGGCCCAAGCACTTATTTGTTGAGGAGAAACTAATCCAATTCGGAGTTGGGTTAGCCATACACTTCACATGTTTATAGTGATTCACATGGCATCATCAAATGATACAAGTCTTGGATAAAAATCTACAACGCACTAGAACGCCCTTGTTGACGATCGTTTACTCCGACAGCATCTAGGGTTCCTCGAACAATGTGATATCTCACACTGGGTAAATCCTTAACCTTTCCCCCTCTTACTAAGACTACATAATGTCCTTGTAAATTATGGCCAATACCAGGTATATAAGCAGTGATTTCAAATCCAGTTGTTAAGCGTACTCTGGCAACTTTACGTAAGGCAGAGTTTGGTTTTTTGGGGGTGATAGTGGAAAAGTTGATAGATAAGTCACCCTTAATGTTCCTAGAGCTCCTTGTTAGGCTTGTTGGAAAACCTGTTGTTAGACTTGATTAATCGCTCTTTGTTGTTCAAAATGAATAGTTTCATTTTTATAATTTTCTAATTGTTCCAAAGTCTTATAAATTGAAATTTGATTAAAAAAATTTCTTTTATTAATTAATAAGTAATAAGCAATTTCATTTTGAAAATGAGATTCGGATATAAAAAAAAGATGGTATAGTTTTGCACGCACAAAAAAAATATTTAGACTTCAAACTCAAATTTCAAATTTGAATAAGAAGATTTTCTTGATTCATTTCTATATCTAATTGATACGTCATTGAATGAAAGTACTATCTTGTTTATCAATTAGATCCTTTATCTATAGAAAAAAATATCTAGGCATACCTATTTCTTCATATTTTGACTTCTACGCAGTTTCTTTCTTTGCTACAGCTGATAAAAATCATTGTTTTGGACAATACATATGTAGAAAGCCTATTTTTTGCAGTAAAAAAGGGTATCCTGAGCAATTTTAACGTTTAAACAGTAGGATACTGTATTTTACATCTGAAAACAACTTATAAACCTTATTATGACCATCCCTCATTGGTTGTCCGCGGATTCCATTATCAAGAAGTGTATCCACGACTTCTTGTACCAATTTCTCCTGACACATTACTAATTCAACTGGCGTAGATCTACTCGTTGTTAATAGATCGATAAGAGTATGTTACGATAGATAACTCTTCTATAGAGTTCATTAATGTCTGAGCTCATTAGTTTACCGTACTTTAGTGAGAGGAGCACGTATTACTAGTATTTTTTTTGTTATTGCCAAATTGATTGATAATCAAATCAATCTTTCAATGAAAAAAAAGAGTTTTTTTGACTTTATCCTTTCTTTTACTTTCTATTGAAAAGTAATTGGGGGTTCTTATGAATCGAATCTAATTGATTGAAATTCCGTCCAGTAAAATGGAAGAATTATAAATCTCCAAAATAATAGATAGGAATATCATAAATAGAGCCATCGCGACACCCGTCAAAGGAGTAGTTCCCCAACCAGGAGCTACTTTACCATATTCCGAATTGAATGGTTTCCATAAATCTCCTATGATAGTTCATCTTGGACCAGATCTAGAACTATCCTCAATGGTTTATGTAGCCATAAATCCTATTTTGTATTCATTGAGATCTGTTGACTTTGTATACCATTCCATTGTAAATAAATGATCTTATCACAGATCCATTGTGGTCTTGAAATTATATAATAATGGAAACTGCAACCCTAGTTGCCATCTCTATATTTGGTTTACTTGTAAGTTTTACTGGGTATGCCTTATATATTGCTTTTGGGAAACCCTCTCAACAACTAAGAGATCCATTCGAGGAACACGGGGACTAGTTGAAGTAATGAGCCTCTCAATACCTTATCAATAATAACATATTAATAACTCAACTAACTCAATCAAATCAAAATATATACAATTATTTTCAAGAACAAAGAAAAAAAATTTGTTTCTTTTTTTTTCTTTTCTATATATTATTTATTATTATATTATTTAATATGTTATATTATTTTTTTTCTTTTCTATATATTATTTATTATTATCTTACTTAATATATTATATATTATTTTTGAATTTTAAAATTGATTTATCATCTAATTTCTTTATTATTTGAAATAGATTCAATAGATTAAACAATAGATTCAATTTACACAATAAAAGAAACCCCTCCCCTATAATTTTTTTTGTTTTCTTTATTTGCATTGTGGGGACTGATATTGCATTTTAATGTGTCTCACAATCCGAAATAATTAGGGGAGGGTCATTTCATTTTTGTATCTAGAACGAACAGGTTCAAGAGATGAGAGGATTAAGGATACCCACCAGAAAGACTAATCCAATCCATAATGAAGTACCGGAAAAGAAAACAAATAGAGAAAACCTTAGTTTGAGACTTTCTCATTAATAGCATTTAACCAACCAGGTAACCATATGCTTCGACCCACATTGAACGCGGGACCATTTGTTGAAGTTTTACCATGAGCAGATTGAATCCATTGGACAAATATGGGTTCGATTAAGATTTGTTTCTCCGGAGTACCAAAAGCAAGCATGACATCATTATGAACATAAAGCCACAAAGTATGGAACCCCAGAAAAAGGCTGGCCCAACTTAAATGGGATATGATAGCTTTTTTATGGTCTAACATTCTTGCCAATACATTATCCTCATTCTGTTCTAGATTGTAATCTCTAATAAAAAAATATAGCTCCATGAATGCATAAGCAGGTAAAGAGTACATGTGTTGAGCTACCAATGAAGTAATAACCCCTAAAGAGGCTAGAGCAAGGCCTAATTGAAAATGAATCGAATTATTGATTGTGTCATAAAGACCTTTATGTACACGCCCCTTTTCTTTTTAGAAAGATTATCCTCGTCTTTGTTTATGTCTCTGGTTGGAACAAATTACTCTAATGCGTTAACGCCTACAGATCAGTCGACATTTTTCATAAATTTTACGAACGGAGGCCCTTATTTTCATATTTGTTAGTCCTTATCTAAATTCTGAATATATTTATTGGAAGAAAATAAGTTTCTCAAAATTTTACCATGAGCAGATTGAATCCATTGGGAAAATATAGGTTCGATTACGATTTGTTTTTCCAGAGTACCAAAAGCAAGCATGACATCATTATGAACATAAAGCCCCAAAGTATGGAACCCCAGAAAAAGGCTGGCCCAACTTAAATGGGATATGATAGCTTCTTTATGGTCTAACATTCTTGCCAATACATTATCCTCATCTGTTCTGGATTGTAATCTCTAATAAAAAATATAGCTCCATGAACAAAAGCTCCTGTCGTAATGATCGTGCTATGTATTGGTGATGAGTATATAAAGCAACTTGAGTAGTAAAGTCTTGTGCTATGAATGCATAAGCAGGTAAAGAGTACATGTATTGAGCTACCAATGAAGTAATAACCCCTAAAGAGGCTAGAGCAAGGCCTAATTGAAAATGAATCGAATTATTGATTGTGTCATAAAGACCTTTATGTCCACGGCCCCTTTCTTTTTAGATAAATTATCCTTGTCTTTGTTTATATCTCGGGTTGGAACAAATTACTCTAATGCGTCTCCGCATACGGATCAGTCGACATTTTTCATAAATTTTATGAACGGAGGCCCTTATTTTCATATTTGTCATTCCTTACCTTAATTATGAATCTACTTATTGGAAGAAAATAAGTTTCTCGAAATTTTACCATGACCAGATTGAATCCATTCAGAAAATATAGGTTCGATTAAGATTTGTTTCTCCGGAGTACCAAAAGTAAGCATGACATCATTATGAACATAAAGCCCCAAAGTATGGAATCCCAGAAAAAGGCTGGCCCAACTTAAATGGGATATGATAGCTTCTTTATGGTCTAACATTCTTGCCAATACATTATCCTCATTCTGTTCTGGATTGTAATCTCTAATAAAAAATATAGCTCCATGAGCAAAAGCTCCTGTCATAAAGAATCGTGCTATGTATTGGTGATGAGTTCATAACGCAGCTTGAGTAGTAAAGTCTTGTGCTATGAATGCATAAGCAGGTAAAGAGTACATGTGTTGAGCTACCAATGAAATAAAACCCCTAAAGAGGCTAGAGCAAGGCCTAATTGAAAATGAATCGAATTATTGATTGTGTCATAAAGACCTTTATGTCCACGCCCCTTTTCTTTTTAGAAAGATTATCCTTGCCTTTGTTTATATCTCGGGTAGGAACATATTACTCTAATGCGTCTCCGCCTACGAATCAGTCGACATTTTTCATAAATTTTATGAACGGAGGCCCTTATTTACATATTTGTCATTCCTTACCTTAATTCTGAATCTACTTATTGGAAGAAAATAAGTTTCTCAAAATTTTACCATGAGCAGATTGAATCCATTGGGAAAATATAGGTTCGATTAAGATTTGTTTCTCCAGAGTACCAAAAGCAAGCATGACATCATTATGAACATAAAGCCCCAAAGTATGGAACCCCAAAAAAAGGCTGGCCCAACTTAAATGGGATATGATAGCTTCTTTATGGTCTAACATTCTTGCCAATACATTATCCTCATTCTGTTCTGGATTGTAATCTCTAATAAAAAATATAGCTCCATGAGCAAAAGCTCCTGTCATAAAGAATCGTGCTATGTATTGGTGATGAGTATATAACGTAGCTTGAGTAGTAAAGTCTTGTACTATGAATGCATAAGCAGGTAAAGAGTACATGTGTTGAGCTACCAATGAAGTAATAACCCTAAAGAGGCTAGAGCAAGGCCTAATTGAAAATGAATCGAATTATTGATTGTGTCATGAAGACCTTTATGTCCACGTCCCTTTTCTTTTTAGAAAGATTATCCTTGTCTTTGTTTATGTCTCGGGTTGGAACAAATTACTCTAATGCGTCAACGCCTATGGATCAGTCAACATTTTTCATAAATTTTACGAACGGAGGCCCTTATTTTCATATTTGTCATTCCTTATCTTAATTCTGAATCTACTTATTGGAAGAAAATAAGTTTCTCAAAATTTTACCATGAGCAAATTGAATCCATTGGGAAAATATAGGTTCGATTAAGATTTGTTTTTTCGGAGTACCAAAAGCAAGCGTAACATCATTATGAACATAAAGCCCCAAAGTATGGAACCCCAGAAAAAGGCTGGCCCAACTTAAATGGGATATGATAGCTTCTTTATGGTCTAACATTCTTGCCAATACATTATCCTCGTTCTGTTCTGGATTGTAATCTCTAATAAAAAATATAGCTCCATGAGCAAAAGCGCCTATCATAATGAATCTTGCTATGTATTGGTGATGAGAATATAACGCAGCTTGAGTAGCAAAGTCTTGTGCTATGAATGCATAAGCAGGTAAAGAGTACATGTGTTGAGCTACCAATGAAGTAATAACCCTAAAGAGGCTAGAGCAAGGCCTAATTGAAAATGAATCGAATTATTGATTGTGTCATGAAGACCTTTATGTCCATGTCCCTTTTCTTTTTAGAAAGATTATCCTTGTCTTTGTTTATGTCTCGGGTTGGAACAAATTAATCTAATGCGTCAACGCCTACGGATCAGTCGACATTTTTCATAAATTTTACGAACGGAGCCCTTATTTTCATATTTTTCATTCCTTATCTTAATTCTGAATCTACTTATTGGAAGAAAATAAGTTTCTCAAAATTTTACCATGAGCAGATTGAATCCATTGGGAAAATATAGGTTCGATTAAGATTTGTTTTTCCGGAGTACCAAAAGCAAGCGTGACATCATTATGAACATAAAGCCCTAAAGTATGGAACCCCAGAAAAAGGCTGGTCCAACTTAAATGGGATATGATAGCTTCTTGATGGTCTAACATTCTTGCCAATACATTATCCTCATCTGTTTCGGATTGTAATCTCTAATAAAAAATATAGCTCCATGAGCAAAAGCTCCTGTCATAATGATCGTGCTATGTATTGGTGATGAGTATATAAAGCAGCTTGAGTAGTAAAGTCTTGTGCTATGAATGCATAAGCAGGTAAAGAGTACATGTGTTGAGCTACTAATGAAGTAATAATCCCTAAAGAGGCTAGAGCAAGGCCTAATTGGAAATGAATTGATTTATTGATTGTGTCATAAAGACCTTTATGTCCACGCCCCTTTTCTTTTTAGAAAGATTATCCTTGTCTTTGTTTATGTCTCGGGTTGGAACAAATTACTCTAATGCGTCTCCGCCTACGGATCAGTCGACATTTTTCATAAATTTTAAAAAAACGGAGGCCCTTATTTTCATATTTGTCATTCCTTACCTTAATTCTGTATCTATTTATTACAAGAAATTAAGTTTCTCAAAATTTTACGATGAGCAAATTGAATCCATTGGGATAATATAGGTTCGATTAAGATTTGTTTCTCCGGAGTACCAAAAGCAAGCATGACATCATTATGAACATAAAGCCCCAAAGTATGGAACCCCAGAAAAAGGCTGGCCCAACTTAAATGGGATATGATAGCTTCTTTATGGTCTAACATTCTTGCCAATACATTATCCTCATTCTGTTTTGAATTGTAATCTCTAATAAAAAATATAGCTCCATGAACAAAAGCTCCTGTCATAATGAATCGTGCTATGTATTGGTGATGACTATATAACGCAGCTTGAGTAGTAAAGTCTTGTGCTATGAATGCATAAGCAGGTAAAGAGTACATGTGTTGAGCTACCAATGAAGTAATAACCCCTAAAGAGGCTAGAGCAAGGCTTTATTGAAAATGAATCGAATTATTGTTTGTATCATAAAGACATTTATGTCCACGCCCTTTTTCTTTTTAGAAAGATTATCCTTGTCTTTTTTTATGTCTCGGGTTGGAAAAAATTACTCTAATGCGTCTCCGCCTATGGATCAGTCGACATTTTTCATAAATTTTACGAACGGAGGCCCTTATTTTCATATTTGTCATTCCTTATCTTAATTCTGAATCTACTTATTGGAAGAAAATAAGTTTCTCAAAATTTTACCATGAGCAGATTGAATCCCTTGGGCAAATATAGGTTTGATTAAGATTTGTTTCTCCGGAGTATCAAAAGCAAGCATGACATCATTATGAACATAAATCCCCAAAGTATGAAACCGTAGAGAAAGGCTGGCGTAACTTAAATGGGATATGATAGCTTCTTTATGGTCTAACATTCTTGCCTATACATTATCCTCATTCTGTTCTGGATTGTAATCTCTAATAAAAAATATAGCTCCATGAGCAAAAGCTCCTGTTATAATGAATCCTGCTATGTATTGGTGATGAGTATATAACGCAGCTTGAATAGTAAAGTCTTGTGCTATGAATGCATAAGCAGGTAAAGAGTTTTGTTCCTGGAAATTCTTGCTCCCATTGGACCATTTGTATCTATATGCATTAGGATCCCGATTCATGGATCTCTCGGTTCGAGAAATCAAAATAAGAGGATCGAACCATTTCTTCTGACCCTTTTTCAAATTGGATAAATGTTGGTTGATCGTATATTTCATTATAGTTCTATGATTCAGTGTATCATTTCCTATTTGATCTCTTTGAATTCCATATTCGAAGTTGTGATCGGATCTATTCATTGAAAAGAATCGATTCAATACATTTCTTATGTACCCGTAGGTGTTATATTGGATTTGAATCAGATTTCGGATTAATCTATATTGATTGACTGCCTCCATTATGTTGTTGCTAGCAAATACCACTTTTTTTTATTTTAGATCTTCCAAATCATTCCCGCGGGAGGTCTGAACCCATTTTTTTCTGATCCTTCGATAAAAAGATTCATTCTCTTCATAAAAAATAGGAGATAGAACCAATAAATATTTCTTTTTTGATTCATCCCTGAAGTTAAATACCTCATTCAAGAATGGTTTTTGATCCAATCCTTCTTGATCAATAACAACTGCAGCATTGTCATCATATCATTTTATCATACCATTTTCTCGTTTGAGTTCTTTACAAGTACGTACAATTACAGCTCTGATCACTACTGATCTTTCTAGAGGTGTATTTGGGACTGCTTCCTTGATTACATCAATAATAACGTCACCAATATGAGCATATGGTCGATTACTAGCTCCTATGATTCGAATACACATCAATTCTCAGGCCCGGCTGTTATCCGCTACATTCAAATGGCTTTGAGGTTGGATCATATTATTTTTTTAATCTGTTCTTTCAATGCAAATGGCGAAATAAAAAAAAGAAATATTGTTTGTCCAAACCAAACAAAAAAACTATTCCTTTCGCTTTCGAGAAGGGAGGATTAAGAAAATCCTATTAATCGCACCTTTCTCCAGACCTCCGGGAAAAGCATGAAAAAAAGGCTTGAATGGTACGATCCCTCCGTCACCCCAAAATGAAAGGGGTGATCTCGTAGTTCTTGGTCTGTGAAGATACGTTAGGTGCTCCATTTTTATTTTCCCATTGAGGCTGAACCTAATCTTGTGCTCGAGAGATAGCTGTCCATATACTGATAAGGGATGTATGGATTCTCGAGAAGAGAGGAGCCGTGGTGGTACCCCCTGGACCGCCCGGATCCTACGAGTAATAGAAAGTTAGATCTACATTGGATCTCACCTGAATCGCCCCATCTATCCTCATGAGGAGAAATTTGGTGTGATAATCTATATGGGATTCCCAAAGTTATTAATAGAAGGTGGGTCTCGAAGAATCGAAGAATTACAGATGAATGTACAAAAAGAATTCAATTTTATGAACCGAAAACTCAACATTGCTATTACAAGAATTGAAAACCCTTATGGACACCCTAATATTCTTGCATAATTTATAGCCGGGCAATTAAAGAATAGAGTTTCATTTCGCAAAGCAATGAAAAAAGCTATTGAATTAACTGAACATGCAGGTACAAAGGGAATTCAAGTACAAATTGCAGGGCGTATAGACGGAAAAGAAATTGCACGTGTCGAATGGATCAGAGAAGGTATGCTTCCTCTACAAACCATTCGAGCTAAAATTGATTATTGTTCCTATACAGTTGGAACTATCTATGGGGTATTAGGCATCAAAATTTGGATATTTGTAGACGAGGAATAATAAGCCTCTACTCAGCTTGTCTTTACGTTTTATTCAATGATAGAACGATTTCTACATGGAATATACATGGAATAAAATAGATCGAAAAGTTTCACAACTCAACTTTTATTTGCACACCTAATTGTCATTTTAATTCGAATGAGACTAGTAGTTAATTTGTTAAAGAATACATGATTTTAGAAAATCTAATTTTATAAAAGCCATTTTCCATTTTAGTAATTCCTTTTATTCATTTTTAAAATTGGATGTGAAGATAAATTTTAGATAGCACAGTCTTTCCTACAAACATAAATGGCTTCTATTGTAATGGAAAACAATGAATCAGTTCAAAAATGAATTGGTTAATGATTATGGATTATGAATAAACGAACTAAAATAAATAGCTCTTATTTTATTAGGTCAAGTTATGGGCTGTCTTTTATGGTTCATACTAAAATCATTTGAAGTCCAATTTTTTGAGATATAGAAGATGAAAATTTTCATTATCATTGCTTACGAATTACAATAATTTCTAGAGTAAGGACAAATAATTATACCAAAAAGCACTTTTGGTTAGCTTCAGTCATTATATATTGAACTGAAGCAAAAGCCTCAGTAACGGTTAGATGATAGTAAAAAGTCATAGCAAATCCCGTAGCTACTTGTACTAAAAAACAAGTAAGCGTAATTCCTCCTAGACAATAAAATATGTTGACATGAAGAGGAACGTATTTGCTAGTTATATCATCTGCAATCGCCTGAATTTCAAGACGTTCTTCGAACCAATCATACACTTTATTGAGATAGGTAAACAAAGAGTTCTCCCCCTCTGAGAACCGTATAGGAGAATTTCATCTCGTACGGCTCAAATAGAAACACCCAAATACCGGTTGTAACGGATATGTGTAATAAAAAGTTATGAAACTTCTTAATCCTATGATTCAATCTTCTCTGAAGATACGAAAGAATAAAAATCCGAAAACTATTCTTTGTGGTTATAATGCCAAAATATCAAGTCGGCTCATTCATGTTTAATTTATATTGATCATTATGGGCCTTTTGAATCTTCTATTTATCTATTTTTTTTCTTTATTTTTATTTGTGTGTACTACACCTTTACTCTTGCTTTCTTTATTATTTATTGATAGGAATTCTCTTGTTAAGACCCTATGAATCAATTAAAACCTTAAATTCATACTAGAACCACGATGATTCAATAAACCCTTCCAAAAACTAAAAAAAGGTAAAAAGTTCCCTGAGTAAGAACCATTGGATCATCACTTATTCAATGAATAGATAGAATAAAAAAAATACAAAGAAATGTTTATCCTTTAATTAAAAAAAGAATAAACGGAAGTTGGAAAAGAATAAAAAATTTGTTGATTTATAACTTCTAACTCTTTTTTGGAGTCCGGCCGCGAGGCCTGATAAGTATGAATCATAGTTAGAATATTTTGTAATCTATTTCATATATTCCGTGCTCCAGATACTAGACTAGACTGAATATCCAACGAGATAAAACCATCTTGATCAAGATGACAGACTTATTCTATATAGTATCCATAGGATCAATTATAACAAGTCGCACACTCATATTCTGAAAATACAGAAAAAAAGAAATTCCACGATCGAACTTCCAAAAAATAGTAGGCTAAAAATCAGAGACCTACATGCTTTACTTTCTATTGAAAGTAATTGGGGGTTCTTATGAATCAAATTTAATTCATTGAAATTCTGTCCAGTAAAATGGAAGAATTATAAATCTCCAAAATAATAGATAGGAATATCACAAATAGAGCCATCGCGACACCCATCAAAGGAGTAGTTCCCCAACCAGGAGCTACCTTACCATATTCCGAATTCAATGGTTTTAATAAATCTCCTATAATAGTTTGTCTTGGACCAGATCTAGAACTATCCTCAACGGTTTGTGTAGCCATAAATCCTATTTTGTATTCATTGAGATCTGTTGACTTTGTATACCATTCCGTTGTAAATAAATCATCTTATCATAGATCCATTGTGGTCTTGAAATTATATAATAATGGAAACTGCAACCCTAATTGCCATCTCTATACCTGGTTTACTTGTAAGTTTTACTGGGTATGCCTTATATATTGCTTTTGGGCAACCCTCTCAACAACTAAGAGATCCATTCGAGGAACACGGGGAATAGTTGAAGTAATGAGCCTCCCAATATTGGGAGGCTCATTACTTCAATTGAGATAATGAAAAATCATTTCATCTTTTTAGTTGGAACTTTAGGCGGTTCGCGAAAAAAGATAGCGAAAAAAATGATTCCGAGAGTAGAGACTAAGAGGAATGTATAAACCAATGCTTCCATAGATTTCATTTCAGTTTACAATTATAGCTAACCTAACAGAACTAATTCATTTGTGTATTGAATTACAAATTGAGAGCAATCGAGGATATCATATACAAACGCCAAATAACTTTCAAGATGGAAGTTATCCTATAGATGCTGTATTCATGCCTGTTCGAAATGCGAATCATTCTTATGTGAATGGGAATGAAAAACAAGAGATACTTTTTCTCGAAATATGGACAAATGGAAGTTTAACTCCTAAAGAATCACTTCATGAAGCCTCTTGGAATTTGATTGATTGATTTATTCCTTTTTACATGCGGAAGAAGAAAACTTCCATTTAAAAAACAATCAACACAAAGTGACTTTACCCATTTTTGCTATTCATGATAGATTGGCTAAACTAAGGAAAAATAAAAAAAGAAATTTCATTGAAATATATTTTTATTGACCAATCAGAATTGCCTCCTAGGATCTATAATTGCCTTAAAAGGTCCAATATATTTGATTGCAACGAAATCTTTCAGAATTGGATTTCGAGTTAGCAACTTCTATTTTTTCGTTCCTTTCTTCTTTTCTTCATTTTAGATCTGAAAATGGAAGAGTTGCATGAATCAAAAATCCAAAGGAGGTTCATGGCCAAGGGTAAAGATGCCCGAGTAACGGTTATTTTGGAATGTACTAGTTGTGTTCGAAACGGTGTTAATAAATAATCAATGGGGATTTCCAGATATATTACTCAAAAGAATCGACACATTTGGCATGGTGCTAGAACCTTGTTCAGAGATGTCTTTGCTGGTATTGACCTAGATTTGGATGCTCAAGTAGAATTTGGGGCATTCCAAAAACTTGGAGATCCAACTACAAAGAGACAAGTAGTCTGATACAACATTGCTCTATTAATTTTTGGAGCCGTAGACAGTTAAGTGAAATCCAATCCACGAAATAATTTGATCCATGGACAGCATCATTGTGGTAAAGGTCGTAATGCCAGAGGAATCATTACCGCATGGCATAAAGGGGGAGGTCATAAGCATCTATATCGTAAAATCAACTTTTGACGGAATGAAAAAGACATATATGGTAGAATCGTAACCATAGAATACGACCCTCATCGAAATGCATACATTTGTCTCATACACTATGGGGATGGTGAGAAAAGATATATTTTACATCCCAGAGGGGCTATAATTGGAGATACCATTGTTTCTGGTACAGAAGTTCCTATAAAAATGGGAAATACCCTACATTTGAGTGCGGTTTGAACTATTGATTTACGTAATTGGAAGTAACCAATTAGGTTTACGAAAAAACATAGAAATCGATCACTGATCCAATTTGAGTACCTCTACAGGATAGACCTCAACAGAAAACTGAAGAGTAACGGCAGCAAGTGATTGAGTTCAGTAGTTCCTCATATAAAATTATTGACTCTAGAGATCTAGTAATATGGAGAAGACAAAATTGTTTCAAGCACCGATAGAACCAGAAGCGCCCATTGGTTCAAAGAGAGGAGGACGAGTTATTCACATTTCATTTGATGGTTAGAGGTAAATTGAAAGCTAAGCAGTGGTAATTCTAAGGATTTCTGGGGGAAAAATAGAGATGTCTCCTACGTTACCCGTAATATGTGGAAGTATCGACGTAATTTCATAGAGTCATTCGGTCTAAACCTACAAAACCCTTCAAATTGTATCTGATTCAACCCAGGTATTGTAGACATTCCCTCATTTCCACCCCCAAGCATTCTGATTTATTTCTCATTTATAAAAAAAATCCCATTATTTGCTTATTCTTCATCGAATGGATCAATCTAGCAATGATAAAATTTATATTATGTTTACTGAATCACATGAAATTTTACCTAACTCCGTAATGTATGAAATCCATATGTAGGAAAAAAGAGAATCTTATACTCAAATTGGAATTTGCAACAAAACAAAATGTAGAGGTATTCGGAAATTCAACTTAGATTTATGGAGTTTTGTATAGAATATCAAAATAAAAGTGATTCCATTTCTACCATTATTATGATATTCCAATCCGATTGGATACTATAAACGGATTCAGGATTTGATCTCATCAATGAGATAACGACATACTAATTAGAAACAATATCGAATTTCCTTTTTTTGAACACTTAACTTTTTCGTGGACTCAATTGTTCAAAAAAAAAATTTATCATAGAAGAGAAAGATTTTACCTATACCGATACTTTTTTAGTAGAATTCGTAGAATAGATTGAAGTGTGTAAGAATACTTGTATTTATTAAACATGTGCAGATATAACTATATATATATATATATATGTCTCCTCCTTCATGCCAGTTCTATTTTCTATTCAGAATAGCAAATGTCGTGCTCTATCAAAATTTTGATTTTCTATTTAATAAAAAATAAATTGTAAAAATGGAATTCTAAAAATTTCCTATGGGCATCATATATAGATAATATATCTAATTTTATTTCGAGAATAGTAAAAATTTATGTTCTGGGGTTTACATATACTCATAATTGCTGTTATAATTGCAATTGAGAAGGATTTTTTTTATTGAAAAGAATCAATACCGATTAATACAGATTAGTTATCTATCAATTTTGATTTAGTTAGGTATCAATGTGGGGATTTTTTTCTTATATCATTATCATTAGGGAAACTCAATTTGTAATTTAGCAATTTAAATGCAAGGATCGTTCATGAATTCACAGTCAATAGTTAACGGTTCTCATTTGTCTTGAATTTTTGCTTTTGTGATTGAAAATACACATTTGGTTTTTCAATAGAAAAAGGAGAGAAAGTTATTATTTTTAGATACTGTGTTGTAAGATACTATCAAGTGAAGTGACAGATCGAATCCAAATAAAAAAGGAATGCCTTTTTTTCTAGGAATTTTAGGAAAAGGATTAAGGAAAACTGGATTCAAGATACAAGTACAATAAAAAAATTTAGTAACCCCCTAAAAAAGGAATGTTCTCATATATTTTGTATCGTTTTGGCGGCATGGCTGAGCGGTAAGGTAGGGGACTGCAAATCCTTTTTCCCCATTTTAAATTCGGGTGTCGCCTGATCAACAAAAGAATCGAAATACCCTCTTCTGTTTTACTGATATAAACTTGCCATTGTTTTCCAGCAGAAGCAAAAAGGACTCTTTTAATTTTCTTGATTCGAAGCATCCGTTGGGGGTTCTGTTCTCTTAAATGCTATCAATCCTTGCGTCTAGGCTTCAAGGAAAGATTATAGTAGTGAAAAAGAATCATTAAATCTTGATATGATAGCCCTTTGACTACTAATGTAGTGGCTACAGACTGGATCTTGAATTAGATTGTATAGACGTATAGGGAATCTAATGAAATTCTTAGTTACGGAAAGGGCGGAAGATATTTTATATACGGACTCATGAAAGTTTCTAAGTGCTCCAGCATTTTCTCAATATTATATTGAATGGATAATTGGCTTTTACTTATATAACTTTCTAGAAAGTTATATTATATTATATTAAGTAAAAAAAAGGGAATTCTTTTTGGTAACCCCTAGTCACGAACGGAATAGGCCGTCCCCCGATTCTTTCATAGAGACAATCCGGGAGACGGTAAATATTAGATCAAATGAGAAAGGAATAAGGAAGGGTGATAGATAATGATCTATCTTGATTCTCTATTTTTTTTAACTTTTTGAAAGGTTGACCTATTCGGGAATCTCCGGATCTACGCTTATTTTCAACTCCACGAAGCATTTTGTCACTTACTACGCCCTTCCTCGTCTCTGGGTGCCTAGGTATCCACCATAAGCCTTTCCTCATTTGAACCTCGCCCTTAAATTCTTAACTTTAAGGTTATGCCATCCTAAGGTGCTGCTAAATGGAAGGATCTTATCAATGTCCATGAATGATAAATCATAGATCGAACTGCCTAATCGAAAAAATGGAGTGCTATCATATAGCTTTGTATAGGCTAAGTTCATGAGTTGGAGATAAGCGGACTCGAACCTCTGACATCCGCCACAAGGTAAACCACCGCCTCTCAGGCCCCCGACTGATTCTATCATAGAGGCCAACGATAGACAATAACTCCCCCCGAACACAGCTTACAACTTTCATCGTACTGTGCTCTCCAAAGAGCAACTCTTCTCAAAATCTCAAAAATTTCTGAGTTGGAATCCCATTCTAACTAAGGAATTAATTATGGAATCATGAATAGTCATTGGTTTAGTTGGTACATAGTAATCTATACTATTATGAATGGGTAGTTTCTAAAAAAATATCAGCAAGGATTTAATTTATTTAAGCCCATATTTTATTGTATATTGGATGAATACACTATTTTATATGAATGAAATATTTATTTACTATAAAATATCATATATATATATATAATGTTTATATATGGATATGTTTTTTTGTGGAATAGTAGATAAAAAAGACTAATGTAAGGGAAAATTAAGGTTGTTATTCTTTTTGTTTTGATAAAATCAGATAAGAATCGTGAAAGAGATTAGGGAATACCCGGATCTATCAAATTGACTAAACAATTCAATTGTCCTTGAAAATTCTTATAGATATGATATTTGATTTTAACTATTTCTAATTTAAGGATCACAAATCTTTTTCACAAAAATGGAAATAAAAAATAAATAAGGTTGTCAATGAAATAAAATATAACGATAACAATAATAAGAAAAGAATACATAAATAGAGGATTTCCTCATTTTCTGCCCAGTTTATTTAACTTCAAAGGCTCAATAATCTTTCTGAAATCTTTTCTTAAAATAAAGTGAATAAGATGTATCAATCACCTCTGTCTCAATTGTTTCATAGATTTCTAATTATTAATTAGAAAAAACAAAAAAAATGATTTAGACTATAGACGCATATGAATAAAAAAATAAGAAAAATCATTCTCAGAAAGAAGAATCTAAGTCTATTTTATATTAGACTCTGAAACAGAAGGTTGTTAAAAAAAGGGGCAATCTTTATTTTGATATGATATAGAATATTATGATATATAAGATATATTCTATTATATAGAATAGGCATAGCATACTCTGGGATGGAAGGATTCAAACCTCCGAATAGTGGGACCAAAACCCGTTGCCTTACCACTTGGCCACACCCCATTTCTATTCAACACTAATAAACACTAATATTGGTATTGGTTGTTTGTCAATTCCAGTCCAAACATTTATAGAATAAATTAGATTGTTGCTAGGATTTTGATATGTTTAGATATTGAATGAAACTAAATTTATTGATCATTACATAGAATTCAATTAAAATATTGTATGAAAGTTGGATTTCTTCTATTCTCTTTTGATTTGAGAATTGAAGGATTTTTGATTAGATGAGTGAGGTTTTTGACCTAACTTATGTTATTTATTTTTATCTTATCCTTTATATCAATAATAACATATTAATAACTCAACTAACTCAATCAAATAAAAATAAATACAATTATCTTCAAGAACAAAGATTTTTTTTTTGTTTATGCTTAATATCTTATGCGTCTGTCTTCATTCTGTCCTTTATTCAAATAGTTTTTCTTTGCCAAATTGCCCGAGGCTTACGCTTTTTTGAATCCAATAATAGATGTTATGCCAGTAATACCTTTGTTCTTTTTTCTATTAGCTTTTGTGTGGCAAGCTGCTGTAAGTTTTCGATGAGATTTTTTATACTCTCCTAGAAAAATTCATGATTTACTTGAAAAAAACTTCTAACAATTTCTAAGATCAGATAATTCTTACATAGAGTATGAACCCTTGAGTCAAATATTGAAATTCTTGTATAGCTGGGATAAATCTAGATCACTCTCATTTTCTTATTCGAACTTTTTTTCCATTGAACGACCCTATTAGAGTGCCCCACAATATATAATTGTTGGTATGGAAATGTTTTTTTAGTAATGAATGACTCGACTCTGAATGTCTAATTTTTTTTTTATATTTTTAGAAATCACTTCAGTTATTGGTGTCCAAATAGGGTATGCGGTATACAAATAGAGAATCTATTCTTTTTTTTTCCCAAAAAAGATCTTGGAGATTGTGTAATGCTTACTCTCATACTATTTGTTTATACAATAGTGATATTCTTTGTTTCTCTCTTCATTTTTGGATTCCTATCTAATGACCCGAGACGTAATCCTGGATGTGAAGAATAAAAAATAAGATTTTAGTTTTCCTTCCTTGATTTTCAAATCTTCTTAAGATTTTATCTATTCTACATCTTTCTGGAACTATAAAAAAATATAGAATACCAAGTCATCGACAGACACGGAAAGAGAGGGATTCGAACCCTTGGTACGAAAAACTCGTACAACAGATTAGCAATCCGACACTTTAGTCCACTCAGCCATCTCTCCCAAATTGAAAAATGAAAAAGGATAATTACTATGATACATTACATAAAAAGTAAGACTTGAAAAAAGCCCTTCTTTATCTCTGTTTATTATATAGACATATAATTATTTAGCTATATAAAGATATAGCTTAAAAAATATATAAAAACTTTTATCAGAAATTCCATTTAGATAAAGTGAGGGCTCAAAAGAGATATCTCCAATCCAATATTATAATATATAAATACCAATATATTCAATGTTAATAAAATCTATTTAAGAAAATAGATAATAAAATATCTATTAATATAAATAAAAGTACCTCTTTTATTTCGTACGAAAAGTCCCTTTTTATTTCCACGGCCTGGCCTGGTCAGTACCTAGCCGGGTTTTTTTTGTTCCAGTGAATCATAGATAAAATAACTTATTTGATTTGAAACAAAAAAATCTTTCGAAACAACACAACAATCATAAGAAGAATTATTTCGATTCCTATGATACAGAATCAAATGATATAGAATCAAAGTGCCATTTCTTCGACGTATGTGGTCTTTTCCTAGTGTTTTATTGTTAAGTATAGTTCTTATTTTCTCAGTTTTTCTGTCTCTTCATCAAATAAATAGCAGTTATATTTATCAATATATATGGTCTTGGACTATCAATAATGATTTTTCTTTAGTGTTCGGCTCCTTGATCAATCCACTTACTTCTATTATGTCAATATTAGTCACTACTTAGAAATGTTGACTAATCTGACTAACATTGAACTTGGTAAAATGAAATGGTTGACTAATTGAAAAATGAGATTATTCAGGAATACACATTGAATGCTAAGATTACGCATTGAGTTTCTGGTAGTAGATCCATAATCAAAAAAGTGTTTGTGATTGTTCCAGAAGAAATGAAACAAAAGATACGATAGAGCTAGGACTGTTATTGTATGAGGTTTACCCAATGCTAGATGTAGAGGCGCATAATTGATTGATAGCAACATCATGAGCTATCTCGTAATAAAACCAGTTGTTGCTGATACTTTCTTCTCGGTTCCTTCTTCCATAACTCGAGCTCTTCCCTTCAAGTTTACCTACTACGGCACCAGAGTGAATATGATCTCCACTAGACATACGTAACGCTTTAGCTAGTACACTAAAGTGTATACCGTGATTCTTCTGTCTATCAATAACTACATGCATTGCACGGTGAATGTAAAGAAGTAGACCATTATCTCAGCAATAATGAGCCAAGCTAGTATTTGCAGTGAAGCCCCCTGTTAAGTAGTCATGCATTACGATAGGAACTCCCAATTCTCTGGTAAATACAGCCCTTTTGATCATTTCTTCACATGTACCTACTGTAGCATTCAAGTAATGCCCCTTGATTTCACCTGTTTCAGCCTGTGCATTATAGATTGCTTCCGCACAAAATAGGAAACAGTCTCTCCAATGCATAAATGGTTGGGAATTCACGTTTTCATCATCTTTGGTAAAATCAAGTCCACCACGTAGACATTCATAAACAGTTTTACCATAATACTTAGCGGATAATCCCAATTTATCTCTCTCAACTTGGATACCATGAGGCGGCCCTTAGAAAGTTTTAACATAAGCATGAGGGATTCACAAATCTTCCAGACGTAGAGCGCGCAGGGCCTTGAACCCAAAAACATTACCCACAATGGAAGTAAACATGT
>QANY01010778.1:530971-545971 GCA_003255025.1 Datisca glomerata
CTAGTAGACCCGCTAAATGGTGATTCAACATGGATTCTACATCTTGGAACCAAGCTAATTTTGGAGCAGCCTTGTGATAATGGAACCAACCGGCAAAAAGCATTAAGGCTGCAAAGACTAAATGCACCAATTACGGTACAATAGAGTTATAATTCACTAGTTATTCCAGATGCTCGCCAAATCTGAAAAAACCAGAGGTTAGCTGTAATTCACTAGTTAATCCTCTTTTCTATAGGGATCATCTATAAAGCAGGTCCCTTTGAATGCATTCAGACCAAAAGGCTGGCATAGATGTTATGGGTCGAATTTTTTTGTAATTTCGTTTACATCTTGGAATTTATCCATCTTCCATAAAGGAGCCGAATGAAACCAAAGTTTCATGTTCGGTTTTGAATTAGAGACGTCAAAAATGATGAATCAACGTCGACTATAACCCCTAGCCTTCCAAGCTAACGATGCGGGTTCGATTCCCGCTACCCGCTTATCTTATATATCTGATATTCTAATTATCTCTTTATTTTCTATATAATCCATTATTCATTATGAATTTTTTAATAGAGTAATAAATCCAAAACATAGAAAAATTGATAATAGAAAAATTCTTTATATTTTATTTCTAAATAATAATTGAATACGAAATTTCTGGAATTCTCGCACATATTTTTTTTACGAACAAGAAAAGAAATGTGAAAATAAGAAAAAAAAATTGGAATGAAAAGTGTCCATTGTCTAATGGATATGACAGAGGTCTTCTAAACCTTTGGTATAGGTTCAAATCCTATTGGACGTAATTATTTTCCATATATATTTCTATGTCAAGAAAAGGGGTATTTTGCATGATTTGAATAAGAGACACCATTTTTATTCTATATTTTTTAAAAATAGAAATTCGAAATAAATGCTAGTTAAAAAATGAAAAGAATGAAATTCTCAAATATAAAAAGTTATAAAATGAATCAATTAGAATATGAATTCTAGTTAATTATTATTAATAGTATTACTTATTTATTATTGAAATTATATAAATAAAAGAAAGATAAAAAATCAAGAATTTATTTATACTTTTTCTTGTTATACTTGTTCTTGAAGTAGAAAACGTTCCATCTGTTGCTGAATAGCTTCTTTCAAAAGGGCTTCCTCTTCATCGGTGAATGTCTTGGTAGAAGATATGATTTCTTGGAACTGAGGTTTATTTGTTTTTAAGCAAGTACGTAACTCAACGAGAAATTTCCTTACCTGGATATTGTCTTTTTTTCGTTCTGTCTTGGAATAGAATTTTATTAGTAGACGAGATTTTATGAAAAAATTTCTTCATATTCATAGGGGAGAACAACTATTTTTTTATATGTGAATTTGACACAACATGGTAGAAACCACTATTTAGAATTTAATTTAAAAAAATTCTCTTTTGTGAGAACCCTGAGTATCACTTCACTATATATGATAGAACTTTTTTTTTCAATACCCACTTGTTATTAGTTAATAATCCGAGTGATTCGATTTATATGCTTATTCTGATAGGAAATGACATATTCAAATGATTTTTTATCGAATGACTATTCATCTATTGTATTTTCATGTAAATAGGGGCAAGAAAGCTCTATGGAAAAAGGATGGTTAAATTCGATGTTGTCGAACGAGAAGTTAGAATACAGGTGTAGGCTAAGTAAATCAATCGATAGTCTTGGTCGTATTGAAAATACCAGTGTAAGTGAAGGAACAATTATAAATGATATGGATAAAAACATTCCTAGTCGTAGTGATAGTGACAATTTTCGTCGTAGTGATAGTGACAATTTTCGTTACAGTACTCTTGATCATTTAGTTGGCGTCAGGGACATTCAGAATTTCATATCTGATGAAATTTATTTAGTTAGGGATGGTAAGAAGGGCAGTTTTTCCATATATTTTGATATTGAAAATCAAATTTTTGAGATTGACAATGATCATTCTTTTGTAAGTGAACTAGAAAGTTCTTTTTATAGTTATCGTAATTCTAGTTATCTAAATAATGTATCGAAAAGTGATGGATTCCTTGAAAAGTTAAGGATTAGTAATCCTTTTTAGAAATCGAATCGATTCGGTCTTATCTCGCACGACTTCTAAGCTAAGTGATAAAAGAAAGAAGAACTCATCTTCTTTCCTTTTTTGATTACCTTCCTCACGTATTCTGTCGTGTATCCCCGATTAATGCAACCTCAGATGCTTTAATTGTCAATTCTAGTATTGAGCGAAAGGTTTCACCTATGGGTTAAGTCAACTCTACTCCACTAGTACCAATATGCAGCATAGGGGAAGAAGCACTACGCCTAGGAATCAACAACATGAAAACTTTGTTATAAATTATCCCTTTTCCTTATCGGGATCGGAACTAAGAGGAATGGTTGGGATAACAAACAGCCATCTCGTTTGTATTTTGGATACCCGTATAACCATCAAAGACTGTTGAAGTGACTAATTCCTGGAAATTAAGAGGCGTTGAGGACAAAGAAATTGTTGGAGTTACCATTTTTATCTAGTACCAACATGCTTGATGTTAAGACATGATCTTTTACAGGAAGGCCAGCTAGAGATTTCTTGTAAAAACACTAGCCCCACTCAGTTCATAATGAGAATAATACTTCGTTCCATTTCGACAAAAGACCCACACCCAAGTTCCATAGCTTTGGGTCCACTATCCCGATCATTATTTTCCTATCTAAAAAATTAGATTATGTATCGAAAGAGGAGTATGAGAGAAAAGGCATTTACAATTTTATCTGATCTATCGGAAGACCTCTTTCAGCATCACAAACTTTTTTGTTTTCACAATGGAAGGCTCTTAACAATATTTAGATTATGAAAGAATACGAAAAAAAATATTTTTTATCATTATTTATTTTAATTTGAAAAACAAAAGAAACTTTGGGATTGCTGAATAAAAGACGAAATAATAAAGCAACGGAGCCATCATAGTATTTTTAAATTACTCCAAAATAAAAGGAAGTGTGGTTATTGGATCATTTACCGATCTGGGTCTGAAAGATCCTATATTTTCTATTCCTTCGAGGGAAGGAAAAAATGAATTCCATTGTGGAGCCGTATGCAATGCACAAAAGATGCATGTACGATTGTTAGGGAAGGAGAAGTATCTTCTTCGGTGGATCTCTCTTGTTCCTGTTTAGTCCCCTTCGTTTCAGAAGTTGTTTCTATTTCTACATCTGTTTCTTCCTCGCTTTCCCCCCTTTCTTCTGTTTCTTCTGTTTCTTTTAGTTTCTTCGTAACAATGGGTGACAGTATTCTGCCTAAATAGTAGACACAACTAATAAATAAGAGAATACTAAAGATTTGAGCCACAAAATTTCTCAATTCTGACACAAGGTACTTATTAGATATAATAGAATTATTTTGCTCTATCCAGACTAATACCAATCCAACCCATTTCATGAATAAAATGTGACCAATTAACCAACCAACAAAACTACTTGTTACAAATAACATCTTGTTGTTGCATCGAAACATAGAAATGTTGACTAATCTGACTAACATTAAACTTGGTAAAATGAAATGGTTGAATAATTGAAAAATGAGATTATTCAGGAATACACTTTGAATGCTAAGATTACGCATTGAGTTTCTGGTAGTAGATCCATAATCAAAAAAGTGTTTGTGATTGTTCCAGAAGAAATGAAACAAAAGATACGGTAGAGCTAGGACTGTTATTGTATGAGGTCTACCCAATGCTAGATGTAGAGGTGCATAATAGATCAATAGGAATATCATGAGCTGTCCCGTAATAAAACCAGTTGTTGTTGATACTTTCTTCTCGGTTCCTTCTTCCATAACCCGAGCTCGGAGAAGGAAGAGATAAGAGGGCCCTATGGAGAATGTGGTCAGAAATCCATAATAGAGTCCAATCACAATGACCGAATTGATTACCTTCATGCATAAGGATACTAGTCATGATATGTTATATTGGTCATATCATTGTAGCAACTGAAATATTTTTGCAATAAAAAAACCAATCTCATTATGAGTTGTGAAGCAATAAACGTATGCGGATAAATGGAAGGGTGAAAGAAAGAGAGAAAAAGAATAGAAATGATATATGATTCCAAGATAGAATATGTAAGGTCTATGAGAAATCTCATAAAAGGTAGTGTAATAAAGCAGCAATACTGATTGATTCTTTATTAGATGAATCAGTTCAGAGAACAAAAAAGCCAAGAGCCTTGAGCCAATAAAGACTGTGAAGATTGACTCAAGAACTAATTTTATTATGGGCTCCATTGTAGAATTCAGACCTAACCATTAATTGAGAAGCGATGGGAACGAGGGAACACGTGATTACATAATATTCTATTGAAAATGAATCCTAATGATTCATTGGGTAGGATGGAGAAATGAACCCAAGACCAATCTATTTATTCGGAGAGGTCCTTTCATAGGTAAATATTCGCCCGCGAACGATTTTATTGGATTTATAAATTTTGATCGATCAAATTGAATACTAGATAATAAAAGGCAAAAGAAAATAAGGACATTACATTATCTATAACATTATTTATAAAATAAAATCATTTATAATAATAATAAAAAAAATTCTCCTCTTTGCCAATAAATCAGAATTCCCTTTGAAAATAGCAGGATATATGAGATTACAATGACCCGTACATATGATTCGATTTCGTTCTGAATAATCAGGAATTGTGCTTTCTTTTTTACCAGAAAGATCCGAACTAAAAAATTTCTATCTCACTTGATCATTATTTACTGAAAGGCTAGAAACATATCTTTCTTCGACAGAAATAGAATGAACGTTAATTTGATCTTGATCCTTGTAGAGTGAAAAAGGAACTACACTGGATCTGCACGAACCTCCTAATAATACCCATAAATGAATTGTTTTTGGTAGGAGATGGACATTACTGTATGTAAATTTAGGTGCATGATACAAATTGGTACTCCAGTGCATTTCTCCCTCTGAGTCAGAATAAATATGTTTTCAAACCCTCTCTTTAAAATTGAAAGTGTATGTTCCCGCATGAATCTCAGCAATCACTTCTTCTGATTCTAAATATTGAAACAAGAAGTTCGGGTCCTGGGGGGATAATATCAACCACTTGACGCCCATCTGATGCATCCACTATGGATATTTCATATCCTCCTTTTTCTTTTCATATGATTTTGCTTACTATCCCTGCTACTGTAGCATTATAAAAATTATTATTACTCTTACTCCCGTCAGGATAAATCTGACCCCTTCCCCTATTCCTGCCTACATATATGGGATATTTTAAGAAGTGAACATCTTTCTTAGTAGCGGGGTCCGGGGAAAGAATAGGAAAGGTGATTTCACTATATTTCTGACCAGGAACAAGACCTATCACAAGAATATTTTTTTTAGTGGGACAATAGCTCTGAAAAGACAGATTGCCTATCTTTTCTTTAATCTCAGGAAAAATACGATTGGGGGGGGGGGGCTAATTCAAACCCCTAAGGTAAAATAAGAACAGCTCCCACATTAAAAGCTCCTTTTTTACCATTCGCGAGAACTTGTTTCAATTATATATCATAAGGAATTTGAACAACTGCTTCAAATACAGTATTAGGAAGTACAACTTATGGAACCTCGATATCCACAGGCTTATTAGCTAAATGGAAGTTGGCATAGACAATACGACCGGTTGCTTCTCGTGGATTTTCATAACCCTACTGTGCAAAAATGGGATATGCATTTGAAACGGGTGCCTGGGTTATTATATATATCATGAGCGATACGGAAATAGATCGAGTAATCTCTGCCTTTATCCAAGAAAATGTATTTATAGCATGGTCCATTCATTGATCCTGAAAATTTCTACAATAAAATTAGGTAGGTCGCTCGTATAGTTCCCTATCCATGATTCTGCTATTTACTGAAATACTTTTACTCGAATATAGGAGGAATCCTCCTGGATGGGTAGAAGAAATAAGTATAATTTTGAATGTTTTACTTATATACAAAGTAACAAACATTCAAATTGGATCAGTGGATTATTTTTCAGTCATTCATTGAATGATAAATCACTACAAGTGATGGAGATACATGATTTAAATAACAGAAGATCCAATATTTAAAAATGGTATCTAGAATGACTGGGAAAGTGGAAACAAGACCGGATATAATTTGATCATTATGAGCAAATCCAAAATCTTTGTAGACAGAGCCAATCATTAGTTCCCAACCATGGGGCGAATAGAATACTATACATAAATCAGTTAACAATACCATGAGTGCTTTAGGGAGTCCCCAAGATATGTTTTCCGATACTGCTATACAATTACAACCCGTCTTTGCTCAATGGATACAAAACACCCATGCTTTAGCACTTACCACAACGGCCCCTGGTGCAATAACAAGCAGTAATTTGATTTGGGGGGGCTTGTGATTTAGTGGCAGTGGGTGGCAAAGTGGCTTTGTTACCTATTCCATTAGGAACAACAAATTTTTTGACGGTATTGATACTACTGAAATGTGTTGGTTTTTGTTTGATACCGGATAAAGCAAATCTTGGTTTTCATTTCCCTTGTGATGGACCTGGAAGAGGAGGGACATGTCAAGTATCCGCTTGGGATCATGTATTCTTAGGTCTATTCTGGATGTACAATGCAATTTCGGTAGTAATATTCCATTTTAGTTGGAAAATGCAGTCAGATGTTTGGGGTAGTATAAGTGATCAAGGGGTAGTAACTCATTTCCTATTTGATCCCTTTGAATTCCATATTTGAAGTTGTGATCAGATCTATTCATTAAAAAGAATCGATTCAATGTATTTCTTATGTACCCATAGGTGTTATATTGGATTTGAATCAGATTTTGGATCAATCTATATTGATTGAATGCCTCCATTATGTTGTTGCTAGCAAATACCACTTTTTTTTATTTTGGATCTTCCAAATCATTCCCGCGGGAGGTCCGGACCCCTTTTTTTTCTGAACCTTCGGTAAAAAGATTCATTCTCTTCATAAAAAATAGGAGGTAGAACTAATACATATTTCTTTTTCGATTCATCCCTGGAGTTGAATACCTCATTCAAGAATGGTTTTTGATCCAATCCATAGGAATCAATAGAAAGGGGAAATCCCTTATGATACACCAGATCCGGCTCGACTATTGATAGTGTGAATAGATCTGCCATTTCTTGAAATCTCTCTTTTGATTCAAAATCATGGTGTAACGTTTATCCCCTCCTGTTCCAGTCATGGAATAGATGAAATAAATTAAAAAATAAATTTTTGTTCAAGAATGAAATCTTATTGGAACTGTCCATATCCAGTTCATCCTTCGGAACCATATCACATCCCGGATATGATGAAATAGGATGAATTGAGACGGTCTTTTGTAAATATGTAATTATCTTGAATATATTAACTATTTCTTTATTTTCTGATCGCCTGGAAGGGACAAAAGAAACATCTTCTTCTTTCTTCAACAATTTCTGACCTCTCAATAGGATTCGAACCCAGATGAAGTTCTTACCATCTGTCAGAGAAAAAAGAACGAATGAATCTTGTAGGATTCCCAAGAAATTTTTCGATTTCTTCCTGAAGCAGATGAAGGGCGAAGAAGGCCTCCTTCCGGGGGGGGGGGGGGGGGGGGTGAGCCATCAGTGAGATACCACTCTGGAAGAGCTAATTAAATCCTATTGAAATCTTAAGGGGTGTGAATTAATGTAGGTAGATTTATTAGATTCATTTGATTCTTTATCTGAAATGAAAGAGTAGTTCGAAACTATCTATTTCGAACTATCTATCTATTTCCAAATAATTCTAGATATTATTAATATATTTTCAATCAAAATGAAGTTGCAATTCGCATCAATTAGTCTGCATGTAAGATATCCAACATCCGATGTTCGTACAGCAGTATCCACAACTCCTTTACGGGCTCCGTAGCAAGAAATGATATATTCTGTTAAGGACAACCCTTCACGTAAATTACTTTGAATGGGTAAATCAATCGTTTGTCCTTGTGGATCCGACATTAATCCTCTCATACCTACTAATTGGTGTACTTGAGATGCATTTCCTCGAGCTCCCGAAAAAGACATTATATGGACTGGATTAAAAGGATCAGTCATCCTAAAATTAGGAATCATTTCTTGTCACAAATATTCACTTGTAGCATACCATATCTCAATCGACTGGCGTAATTTTTCTACTGCGTGTACATTTCCATAATGATGGTGTTTTTCCAAAATCAAACTTTGTTGTTCAGCATCTTGGACTAGCCATCCCATAGAAGGTATTGTTAAAAGATCATCAATTCCAAATGAAATGGATGTAGCAGTGGCTTGCTGGAACACCAGAGTCTTTATTTGAGCTAGGATGTGTGATGTATATGCCATTTTGAAGTGGTCTATTAATCTTGGCAGTTCCATCTATCATTTTATTGTGAAAGACCAGATCGGCCCGTTCCACCATAAGTACCTCCATATTCCGCTGAGTGGGATTCGACAATAGGTTTAAGTCAATGATTGAAAAACTTCCTTTTCTCGATCTTGATTCGCGTAGAAATTTAGGAACTATCGTCCTAGTTGAACCGGAAAGACAAAAATGCATACCGATGTCATAGAATTATTTAGCTTAGATACCATACGATTAGGTACCATATGAACAGGCCCGGTAAAATCCTTGTATAGCATCTTCGATTTCTCGATAAAGATAAATATGACCAACAGTGGTTCGAATGTATATACAAAGCATTTCTTTATTTATACTTTTTACTATTAGATAGTACCCATAAATCTCATGATGGGTACCCAAAGATTCATAGTGAACTTCGATAGGAAGGAAAAATAGGACTATTCGGGGGGGCTGGAGTGGGTAAAACAGTACTCATTATGGAATTGATCAACAACATTGCCAAAGCTCATGGAGGTGTATCCGTATTTGGCGGAGTAGGTGAACGTACTCGTGAAGGAAATGATCTTTACATGGAAATGAAAGAATCTAGAGTAATTAATGAACAAAATATTGCAGAATCAAAAGTGGCTCTAGTCTACGGTCAGATGAATGAACCGCCGGGAGCTCGTATGAGAGTTGGTTTAACTGCCTTAACTATGGCGGAATATTTCTGAGATGTTAATGAGCAAGACATGCTTCTATTTATCGACAATATCTTCCGTTTCATCCAAGTAGGATCTGAAGTATCTGCCTTACTGGGTAGAATGCCTTCCGCTGTGGGTTATCAACCCACTCTTAGTACCAAAATGGGTTCTTTACAAGAAAGAATTACTTCTACAAGAAAGAATAACTTCTATTTAAGTAGTTTATGTACCTGGGGACGATTTGACCGATCCTGCTCCTGCCACAATATTTGCACATTTAGATGCTACTACCGTACTATCAAGAGGATTAGCTGCAAAAGGTATCTATCCAACAGTAGATCCTTTAGATTCAACGTCAACTATGCTACAACCTTGAATCATTGGTGAAGAACATTATGAAACTGCGCAAATAGTTAAACAAACTTTACAACGTTACAAAGAACTTCAGGACATTATAGCTATCCTTGGGTTAGACGAATTATCTGAAGAGGATCGATTAACCGTAGCAAGTGCACGAAAAATTGAGCGTTTCTTATCACAACCTTTTTTTGTAGCAGAAGTATTTACTGGTTCCCTGTGGAAATATGTTGGTCTAGCAGAAACAATTAGAGGGTTTAAATTAATCCTTTCCTGAGAATTAGATGGTCTTCCTAAACAAGCTTTTTATTTGGTAGGTAACATCGATGAAGCTACTGCGAAGTCTATAAACTTAGAAATGGAGAGAAAATTGAAGAAATGACCTTACATCTTTGTGTACTGACCTCGAATCAAATTGTTTGGGATTCAGAAGTGAAAGAAATCATTTTATCTACGAATAGTGGATAAAAAATCAAATGTATTCAAGTGGGGTTTTCTAGAACGTTTCAATAAGCTAGACCCATGCTTCGAGTTGTTTCATGCCATAAATAAACTCAAACACTCAAGAAATCCGTCGGACAAGCAGATTCACACTCTTACAACCAACACATTCTTTGGTTCTTGGAGTAGAAGCAATTTTCTTAGCTTTACATCCATCCCGGTACCAATCAAAAAGATGGTTTTCGCTACTGGACGACGAAATGGATTTTGGAATTTATTGACATTCTCCAAAAAAGGTACTGTTAATAATCCTGCCGGTACTGAAACCATTAAAAGAACACCCAATAACTTATTTGGCACTGTACGAAGTATTTGAAATATGGGAAAGAAATATCATTCCGACAATATTTCCAAAGGAGTTGCAAATGGATCTGCGCGTTCACAATTCATTGATGGTTCTAGAACTGCTAAGCCTACGTTACATGCAATAGTACCTAGAATTACTACTGGAAAAATATAAAAGATCATTGGGCCATGCGGGTTCTCCGTAATAATTATGACCCATCCCTTTAGCCAATTTAGCTCTTAATACAGGATCATTCAAGTCAGGGTTTTTTGTTATTAGGATAGGTGAATTATTATAGATCTATCCCCCGTAGGAACTGGACATGATAATCTTTCATCATCCGGCTGGAGCACAAATCAAACGAACCTCATGGATCCATATAAAAAATCAATATGTTATCCATATCCAAACATATATAAATAATTCCATGTAAGAAAAAATTTAGCAGCTTCTGTTTTCCAAAGTTACAACTATCCATTGAAAGTAATTCAGTTCGTAAAGAAAAATGCTCAATACCCAAGTAGGCTTACAAAGTTGATCATGTTCAAGTGCTTTCTGGGTCATCTCAGACCTTGCGATTTGACTTTATCCCCCCCCCCAAAAAAAAAAAAGAAAATGAAAAATATCGATACTTTTTAAATACAAATACAAAGGATTTACTTGTTACTAATAGTGTCTAGCCTCTGTTCTTAATTCCGCATTTTATATATTTCGGATCTATTTACTTATTTTTGAAGGACATTTTAACCTTTATTTTAAAAATTACAGCGAAAAAACAAATAATTCCCTCTATTCAATATCTCTATGGGGTAAAGAAGGATAAAAAATGATTAAAAAACTTTCATTTATTATCGATTGAGCAGTGATCCAGGGGTTCGGTTCCGTAGGAACTTCTTTTCTCTTTGGATTTTGAAAAGAATTAGCAAACCCCATCTTTAACGTTTAAACCATGATATGAAATGAAGTATACAATACTTGAATTCTCGATGTAGATGCTACATAGTTGGTTCTCATCCTTCAGAGACTACGAGTGTAATAGGAGCATCCGTCGACAAAAGGATCACCCTAAGATGATCATTACATGGCTATTGAGAACGAATCAAATCAGATTAGAGATACAATCAAATATATGTGACTAATCCCCCTCCCTTCTTTTTTTTTTAGAATTCGAATAAGTTAGAAAAGAGAAAGAATAAAAGTGTATTCACCCTCAGTAAAACTCAGACTTGGGCCTAGGTTCCAATTAAATTAATAAAAGAGTGAGAATAGAACGGAAATGCAAATTGGATGGCTAGGGCAACAATATCATACAAGATACTTAAATGAAAAATGAAATACTGTACTGCGATTCTAAATTTAGAAATCATTGTATTACTTATTATTACTATATTTGATTGCAACGAAATCTTTCAGGAGCGAAACAACCAACCTATTTATATTAGAAGAGTCAAAAGGAAAAAAGATCTCTGAGAGCTGTTTCATGGATCCGAAAGAGAGTACTTGCGTTCTCCCAATAACTAAAAAGTGTATCATGCCTGAATCTAATTGGGGTTTGCGGTGGTGGAGGAACTGGATCGAAAAAAGAGGGATTCCAGTTGTAAGATATCTAATGAAACTGTAACTGGAATTGAGATCTCATTCAAAGAGAAAGATATCAAATATCTGGAGTTTCTTTTTGTATATTATATGGATGATCAGATCCGCAAGGACCATGATTGGGAATTGTTTGATCGTCTTTCTCCGAGGAAGAGGCGAAACATGATCAACTTGAATTCAGGATAGCTATTCGAAATCTTAGTGAAAGACTGGATTTGTTATCTCATGTTTGCTTTTCATGAAAAAATACCAATTTAAGTGGAGGGCTTCTTCAAACAACAAGCATCTGGGTCAACTATTTAATCAAATGATATTGAGCCCGAGAACAATTAGCTGATCTGGATTTGTGACTTATTCTAGATTATTCGTTGGTAGAATGAAAAGAATTAGGGGAAGAAGGGTCCGCGGGTAATGAATGGGAAGATCAAAAAGTGGGAAGAAGAAAGGATTTTTTGGTTAGACGCAAGGAGGGGGATGCCGAAGGCAGGGCTAGTGGCTGGAGTGAAGTCATAACAAGGTAGCCGTACTGGAAGGTGTGGCTGGATCACCTCCTTTTCAGGGAGAGCTAATGCTTGTTGAGTAATTTGGTTTGACACGGCTTCACACCCAAAAAGAAGCGAGCCATGTCTGAGTGAAACTTGGAGATGGAAGTCTTCTTTCGTTTCTCGACGGTGAAGTAAGACTAAGCTCATGAGCTTATTATCCTAGGTCGAAACAAGTTGATAGGATCTCCTTTTTTCTCCCCCATGTCGCCACACGTGATGTCGATCCAAGATATTTCATCGAATCATTGATAAAGCAATTCGACTTGTCGAGAAAAACCATTTTCAATAACTTGTTGATATGTGAGATAGAAAGATACCTATTTCACAATCCCTATTCTCAGATTTCACAATTGATCCTTTTTTCCTTTCCTGAATTTCTTTGCTTAGTGTGAGATAGAAAGATACGTATTTAACCTTAATGTTAACAATGAGTGAATCAACGAATGAAAGTATGTGAAATGGAGTTGAATCCCCTTTTATGACATATGCCAAACCTAGCACTCCCCAAAGGGCACTACAGCTGGATCACCTCCTTTTCAAGGAGAGCTAATGCTTGTTGAGTATTTTGGATTTGACATTGCTTCACACCCAAAAAGAAGCAAGCTACGTTTGAGTGAAACTTGGTGATGGAAGTCTTCTTTCATTTCTCGACGGTGAAGTAAGACTAAGCTCATGAGCTTATTATCCTAGGTCGGAACAAGTTGATAGGATCCCCTTTTTTACGCCCACATGTCGCCACATGGAATATAGTAGGTATTCATGTGGTATTTTTTCAGATTTTGCATGTGTGATACATGTTCCTTCTATTTCTCCAAGCAAAGCTTTTCGCATCGCAATGCCTATTGTATCAGCTTGACCTTTCATAAGTGGAGACAGAATAAAGCGTCCATAATAAAGACGCTTACTGTCTGCTCTTGATTCAACACAGTTCCACTTTAGTGTCCGAGTAGATACTCTTATTTTCTCTCGAACCATAGTAAAGTATTGTGCTATGAATGCATAAGTAGGTAAAGAGTACATGTGTTGAGCTACCAAGGAAGTAATAACCCCTAAAGAGGCTAGAGCAAGGCCTAATTGAAAATGAATCGAATTATTATTGTGTCATAAAGACCTTTATGTCCACGCCCCAATCGTCCCCCTAGCAGAATATGTGCTTCTAAAAGATCTTTTATACTATGTCCAATCCCGAAGTTCGTTCTATACATATGACCAGCAATGAGAAAAATAAAGTCTTTGCAACCTTAATGTTTTTTGCCGGTTGGTTCCATTATCACAAGGCTGCTCCAAAATTAGCTTGGTTCCAAGATGTAGAATCCATCTTGAATCACCATTTAGCAGGTCTACTAGGACTTGGTTCTCTTTCTTAGGCGGGGCATCAAGTACATGTATCTTTACCAATTAACCAATTTCTAAACGCTGGAGTAGATCCTAAAGAGATCCCACTTCCTCATGAATTTATCTTGAATCGGGATCTTTTGGCTCAACTTTATCCTAGTTTTGCAGAGGGAGCAACCCCATTTTTTACTTTGAATTGGTCAAAATATGCGGAATTTCTTACTTTTCACGGAGGATTAGATCCAGTAACTAGGGGTCTATGGTTAACCGATATTGCACACCATCATTTAGCTATTGGGAGTTCCTATTGTAATGCATGACTACTTTTCACAGAGGGCTTCACTGCAAATACTAGCTTGGCTCATTATTGCCGAGATAATGGTCTTTTTAGTTTTTTAACTCGAATTCTATTTTTATAAAAATTATACTTTTCTAGTTTTCAATTTTTCAACAACGACTCCTTATCCCATAAATCTAGTAAAAATTCATGAATCATCCCGGCCTGGGGTTTTTTTATATTGAATTTCTTTAATTGCATGGATGGTTATTCTATTTTTATCATAGAATAATTATTTGATTCTTTTTGCTCTTTGGATTATAATTCAATCAAAACTTCTCGAATTATCCCAATCTGTAAGATCCATTTTTTTCTTTGATTCTTTAACTTCAATGAAATATAGTTCCCTTTATTCTTATAGTAGTACATTTGGATGAAATCTAACCGGATTCAAATATTTCTTGTTTTTTATTGATTCCTGTTAAAAATAAACAATTTGAGTATCGAGTATAAACAATTTAAAATTTTTATTCGATCTAGTTAGAACTGATTACAAGCATAAAAAAATTAGAAAAAAATCTATTGGACTAAAAGAAATCAGTAAAAAAGTTACTCGATGGTCATATAAATTAATCGATGATTTAAAGCAACAGGAAGGAGAAAACAAAGAAAGTATGGCAGAGGAGAATGAGATTCGTTTAAGAAAAGCCAAATGTATAGTCATTTTTACTGATAACCCATAGAATAGCGATACTTATATTAATACCAAAGATACTAATAATCTTGATCAAACAGACGAAGTGGCTTTGATACGTTATTCACAACAATTGGATTTTCATCGAGACGTAATCAAAGGCTCTATGCGCGCTCAAAGACGTAAAAGAGTTACTTGGAAACTGTTTCAGGCAAATATGCATTCTCCTTTTTTTTTATAGAATAGACAAACCTTTTTTTCTTTTGATATCCCGGGGCTGATGAAAACTATTTATAGAAAGTGGATATGGAAAAACACAGAATTCATAATCTCGGATT
>QANY01010778.1:550971-563471 GCA_003255025.1 Datisca glomerata
GACTCGATTTTAGGTGTGGTCTGTTTTTGGCTATACATACATTTTCACAAATAAACTGTCCAAGGCTAATTCTTGTGGGTGTTTCATCACCATAACTATGATGATAATTATGATGGAGAAAATGCCAATTGAATGTATTTAAAACGATGTTACTGCATGGATCGAATTCCCTCATTTTCATCCATTAAATAATATTTAAGTACTTGAAAAGTTTGTTTTAAATTATTAAGTTGAAAATATTTAGTTATCGAGATCTGATTATGAGTGGTTATTAACTGAGAAAAGGAATAAAAATTCGCAATTTGAGGGACTGCCCCTAAAGGTCCTAACGAATTCCTAATTGGAATTAAAGGATCTTTTTCAATTGATTCTTTTATCACATTAGAATATTTTACATCGTTGAATGGATCCATTTGAAAACAATTAGATGCTGACAAAATTATCAAAGATTGGTGTTCTTTGTTCCTATTCAACAATGTACGAATAGTTCCTTGATTTTGACTAAGGGATTGTTGAACCCTTGCGTTGGAATAAATAGAATAAAATGGATTGTTATTGGTGCGATCTGACTCATTATCAGAGGTCAATCCTAAACCTGACAAATCTTTCCTTTTTCATTGAATCATCCTAAATTGCATTGATTTATCCTAAAGATTTCATCTCAATTGGAATTTGGTTTTGCATTGATTTATCCTACATAATGATTATGGCCCAAAAACTGAGTTAATAGTGAGGCATTCATATTTTTTTTTTTGAAAAACTGTTAAAACAAAATGAATAAACACAATAAATTTAGAACAATAAAGATATATCTATTCATGTTTGCGAAGACGGCGTTCCTATCTTTTTCTAATATTTATACTTATATTGAAATAACTTAATGAATTGGAATAAATTAACCGATCGATCCATTTTTTTAGAGCATCCAAATCTGGGGCATTCCAAAAACTTGGAGATCCAACTACAAAGAGACAAGTAGTCTGATACAACATTGCTCTGTTACTTTTTACCTTTATTTTTATGATTTGACATAGATAGGGTACCGGATAAATCTTGATTCGTATTGATGCCTTTTCCTTTCTTTGACTCTTGTCTTGGTCTTTCTTTATCCGGAAAAAGATCCCAAATAAACAGGTATGGAAGCTATAATTGTAAACCGAAATGAAATCTATGGAAGCATTGGTTTATACATTCCTCTTAGTCTCTACTCTCGGAATCATTTTTTTCGCTATCTTTTTTAGCGAACCGCCTAAAGTTCCAACTAAAAAGATGAAATGATTTTTCATTATCTCAATTGAAGTGATGAGCCTCCCAATATTGGGAGGCTCATTACTTCAACTAGTCCCCGTGTTCCTTGAATGGATCTCTTAGTTATTGAGAGGGTTGCCCAAAAGCAGTATATAAGGCCTACCCAGTAAAACTTACAAGTAAACCAGATATAGAGATGGCAACTAGGGTTGCAGTTTCCATTATTATATAATTTCAAGACCAATATAACATATCTTATACTGGCATTTATACGAGCGATCCACAAACGGTGAAAATCTCTTTCTTGCTTACCTCTATCCCGATAAGCTGAAACCAAAGCTCTTATTTTCTGTTAAGTCATAGTTCAAGCAAGTCTTGAATGAGCCCCTCGAAAGCTTGATGTAAATAAACGAATTTTGGTTCTACGTATCCGAGCTATATATCCTCGTTTAATTCTGGTCATTGAATAAATGAAACTTTGATGAATAACTAATGGATTTCCTTTCTTTCAGTTATTCCTTTCCCTTTTCCTAGTGTATTAATTACAAAATGGATTTTTCCAATGTATAAAATAAAAATTCCAATGGCTTTTGCTACTATAACCTTCTCGACCACGATTTTTATTTTTTTTTCAAGGCATTTCACCTCAAAATAAGAAATTGTATTGATTCTAGGTATAAAAAAACATAGTAAATAAAAAAAAGAAATAGAAATGGATAAAGAAATAGTGGGTTCCATCGTTTCTATGGTTAGTTCTTAAACGATGAGGTCCTCTCTATACACCGGAGCTCCTTCCTTTCTTTCATTTAATCAATGCTATTGTTAACTTGTACAGTTCACCCTCTTTGGCTCTACCCATGAATTATCTAGAAATCGGTCTTTCACAATGAGATCTGCCTATACAGTAACGGTATTTAATTAGGAAAATTAGCTAGGTAGCTGACCCTCTTAGTCTGTTCTTGTAAGAATAAGGGAATAATCCATCTGTTAAATAGGATTTCCTCTGCTTAATGGATAAGCATTTGTTACCAATGGGGAATTCTTTCTCATCTTCAGTGGAGTAGAGTTGACTTAACCCATAGGTGAAACTTTTCGCTCAATACTAGAATTGACAATTAAAGCATCTGAGGTTGCATTAATCGGAGATACACGACATAAGGAATTGTCATAGTATCCCCGAAAATTTCGAGTAGACACAAATTCCCAATATTAATCAATGATTTCGTATAGAGATAGAACGGCCCTCACAAATTACAAATACTAATTTGTTAAGAATTAATCAGATTGAAGCTATAGCGTCATCATTTGCTGGAATCGAAATATCTGCGAGATCTGGGTCACAATTTGTATCGATTAAACAATTCGTTGGAATTCTCAAAGTGATACATTCTTGAAGAGCCCTATATTCCTCTTGCTGATCAACGATTATTATAATATCGGGTAACCCTGTCATATATTTAATCGTGCCCAGATATGTTTGCAAGTGAGATAATTGTTTCTTCAACATAGGGGCATCCCTTTTCGGAAGACGGTTGAATCCCCCCGTCTTTTGTTCCATTCTCAAGTCCTTGAACTTACGAAGTCTCATTTCTGTAGTAGACCAATTCGTTAACATACCACCGAGCCATTTTTTTAACATAATGACACCGAGCCCTTATTGCCGCCCGTGCGACTAAATCAGCTTCTTTAGTTTTTTATACCAACAACTAAGAATTGTTTTCACCTACTTGCTGCATCAAAAACTAAATCACAAGCTTCTGATAAAAAATGAGCAGTTCGAGTAAGATTTATAATATGAATACCTCTACGCTTTGCCGAGATATAAGGTTCCATTCTAGGATTCCATTTCCTAGTACCATGACCAAAATGAACTCCTGCTTCCATCATCTCTTCCAAATTGATGTTCCAATATCTTCTTGTCATTTCTCCCCACACCTCGTCTCTTTTCACTATCTTTTTTCGCGAACCGCCTAAAGTTCCAACTAAAAAGACGAAATGATTTTTCATTATCTCAATTGAAGTAATGAGCCTCCCAATATTGGGAGGCTCATTGGAAAAACGAGCACCGTGGAAATACATGCCACTCAGCCAAAGAAAGATGATGGAAAGTTGGTCAAAATGGGCACTAAATACTTTTCGAGAGATCTCCTCCAATTTTTTTCTATATATTATTTATTATTATCTTACTTAATATATTATATATTATTTTTGAATTTTAAAATTGATTTATTATCTAATTTCTTTTTTATTTGAAATAGATTCAATAGATTAAACAATAGATTCAATTTGTACAATACAAGAGACCCCCCCTCTAATTTTTTTGTTTTCTTTATTTGCATTGTGGGGACTGATATTGCATTTTAATGTGTCTCACAATCCGAAATAATTAGGGGAGGGCCATTTCATTTTTGTATCAAGAACGAACAGGTTCAAAAGATGAGAGAATTAAGGATACCCACCAGAAAGACTAATCCAATCCATAATGATGTACTGGAAAATACAACATTTTTGTTACCCGACCAACCATCAGGAGAAGCAAATACAACAGGCACACTAATCAGTAAGATTGATGAAGTAGCAATTAATGCAAAAATAGCCAATTGGAAAGCAATAGTCATGTTTCTAATCCTCCAATCTACCAACAAAATATACCATTTGATCCCTTTACCAGCCAGTGAAAAATTATAATAAAATGCATCATGGAGGGATTTTACCATAAATCCATTGATTCTATATGACTTATTACTTTTTAACACTTTAGGTATGGGATTGAGGGTAGTCTTTTTTACTTTTGGATATCAAACGGACCTCCCCAGAAGGTAATTTTAATGTGGCTGATTTCTCCTCTTTTACTATCAGTTTCGCTATAGCACCTGCTGCTCTAGCTAATTGTCCACCCTTTCCAAGCTAGTCACTCACATATTGCGCGCTTACCACTTGTTTGATTTATTATTATTTTAGTTATTATTTATTTTACTAATTTGATTTATGTTATGCTTTCTTTATGGAACTCATTTCATATCATGGTTTAAACGTTAAAGATGGGGTTTGCTAATTCTTTTCGAAATCCGAAGAGAAAAGAAGTTCCTACGGAACTGAACCCCTGGATCACTTCTCAATCAATTACTTCTTTAGAATGCTAAAAAAATAGTATTAAAATTTTTATTCGATCTTCTGAATCAATTCTTACTTGTTTATGTTTTGGAAATAAAGAAAGTCCTTTTAAATTAACATTTTTGGACGCTGATTTTATTGTACATTCACTGATTAAATTCAAGAAATAACTAATTTCTTTTAATAATGATTTTTTATCAAATGGATAGATTTTATTTTCAATTTTTGGGTAATTAGTATTAAGAAAGATACCATAAATCATATTTATCCCGAGTTATTGAGAATTAAAAAAAATGAAACGATAAAATTATGGAAATAAATATTCTCGCATTTATTGCTACTGCACTATTTATTTTAGTTCCTACTACTTTTTTACTTATAATATAAGTAAAAAAAATCAGTCAAGGTGATTAATTTGAATTCAACTTTACTTTTTAGTTCTTATCAATGATTGAAGAGAAGTAAAAAGAAAATGAAAAGGATTCAAATTTCGCGTCTTAAATGAAATGAGCAGACTAGAATTATAAGTATTCTACGAGAACAGTATTTTATGAGATCCGATAGTATGGTAGAGAGAAATATATGAATCCTTCTACCATACTATCTATTATTGTTATTGGAGTGTATAAAGTTGTACTGTATAAAGATACAAGTTGAATATAGATCAATCGAAATATATCTTCATATTAATATATATATATCAATTACATATATGTACAATTAATGTACATAGTATCCCAATTCTATTTCTTTGATTCATCTATTTATTGAATTTATGTTGATTCTGATTCCAAGCAATCTAGAATAATCGAAAGGTAACTCTTACGATTCTAATTCCTAGATTTTTGATTCTTTTCAATATGAATCCCGATATCCATCGAAAGAATCAATGAAGGAAAAAAGTGTTAGGGGCATAGGTATATATTAATAAAAAAAAATAGACTAATATTTTTTTAGCATTCTAAAGAAGTAATTGATTGAGCAGTGATCCAGGGGTTCGGTTCCGTAGGAACTTCTTTTCTCTTCAGATTTCAAAAAGTATTAGCAAACCCCATCTTTAACGTTTAAACCATGATATGAAATGAGTTCCAAAAAGAAAGAATAACATAAATAAAATTAGTAAAATAACAAAAATAAATAATAACTAAAATAATAATAAATCAAACAAGTGGTAAGCACGCAAGCACGCAATATGTGAGTGACTAGCCCGAGTCAATATCTTATTATGCGGAGTATCTCATTGGACAACCACTATGTCTATGTTCTTTCGCATCGAAAGTATGTATACACTTTGAAACTAATAACAGAACTCTTTTTTGAACAGTAAAAAAAAGGAAACCAAAAACAAATAAAATCAAAAGTAAAAAAAAAAGGCTTTGCAGAATGATCTATAAAACAATCGATACAGTTTAGTTTGAGGTTGATTCCTCAATTAGTAGTACTTCTAGAGTCCACTTCTTCCCCATACTACCAGTGAAAGGGAAAAGGTAAAGACTACCATTAAAGTAGTCCAAGCGAGACTTACTATATCCATGTGAATTATGTCC
This sequence comes from Datisca glomerata, assembly GCA_003255025.1. Taxonomy (NCBI): domain Eukaryota; kingdom Viridiplantae; phylum Streptophyta; class Magnoliopsida; order Cucurbitales; family Datiscaceae; genus Datisca; species Datisca glomerata. Next base: position 556,881 of record QANY01010778.1, read on the forward strand.
CCTATCTCAAAAGAATTATTCCATTATTGTTCACTAATAATAGTGGAATCTCTAGCACAGAGTCAAAAAGAGATTCGGGCACCATTGATGAAAAAATCCAATAAATCGAATCTCCAGGACTTCGAAAAGGTACTTTTGGAACACCAATAGACATTAAATGAAAGAAAAAAAGAATTAAGTACGATAACTCACTTTGATGTGGAAGCGTAACCATGGGTTTACTGTCTTAATAAATAAAGACATTACTTTGTCATTTTTTGTTCCATCATTGAATAAAACATAAAGACAAGTTGAGTAAAGGCTTATTATTCCTCGTCTACAAATATCCAAATTTTGATGCCTAATACCCCATAGATAGTTCCAACTGTATAGGAACAATAATCAATTTTAGCTCGAATGGTTTGTAGAGGAACCTTACCTTCTCTGATCCATTCGACACGTGCAATTTCTTTTCCGTCTATACGCCCTGCAATTTGTACTTGAATTCCCTTTGTACCTTCCTGTTCAGTTAATTCAATAGCTTTTTTCATTGCTTTGCGAAATGAAACTCTATTCTTTAATTGTCCGGCTATAAATTCTGTAAGAATATTAGGGTGTCCATAAGGGTTTTCAATTCTTGTAATAGCAATGTTGAGTTTTCTGTTCACAAAATTGAATTCTTTTTGTACATTCATATGTAATTCTTCGATTCTTCGAGACCCACATTCTATTAATAACTTTGGGAATCTCATATAGATTATCACCTGAATGAGATCAATTCTTTTTTGAATCTCGATATGTGCAATTCCCTCAACACCTGAGAATATTCTTATATTTTTTTGTACATAATTCTTGATACAATTCTTATTTCTTGATCTTCTTGTAGACCTTCGGAATATTTTTTTGGTTGTGCAAACCAAATAGAATGATGTCCTTGGGTTGCACCAAGTCTAAAACCAAGTGGATTTATTTTTGACCCATAATCCCCCATTATTATACATATCATAAGATGTCATATCCATGTATTTATTTTTATTTATCCATCTAGGTTTTTTAAGCATAATAGGGAGTATTGGGATCTTTTACACTCTTATTCATTTAAAGATATATCTTTCAATACAATAATTATATAACAAGAGAGGTCTTTTTATCGGATAACTCCGGCCTCGAGCTCGAGGTTTCAATTTTTTCACAGTAGTACTTTGGTTGACTTTCGCTTTACTAATGACTAAACTTGCTTCGTTGAAACCCATATTTTGACTAGCATTTGCTGCTGCAGAATAAACCAATTTAAAAATGGGATAACATGCTCGATAAAGCATGAGTTCTAGTATCATAAGTGTTTCTTCATAGGAACGTCCACGAATCTGATCAATTACTCTTCGCGCTTTGTGAGCGGACATACATATATCTTGACCTAAAGCGTATACTTCTGTATATCGATTCTTTTTTATCTTCTTTATCATAAGGTTCACCTCTCACTACTGAACGATAAGCATCTTTATTCCATATCTATTCACTTTATTTTCTTATTTTAAATAATATTAATTATTAACGAACGAGATCTATTATCATTTTTCGCATGTCCCCGAAAATTTTGAGTAGACACAAATTCTCCCAATTTATGACCTACCATACGATCTCTTATATAAATAGGCAAATGCTCCCTTCCATTATGAATAGCAATAGTATGTCCAATCATCGTGGGTATAATGGTAGATGCTCGTGACCAAGTTACTATTATTTATTTTTCTGCCTTTGTGTTAAGCTTATTTATTTTTTTTAGTGAACGCGTCACAGTGAATTTCACTCCTATTTTTTTTTGTAAAGACGAAGAAACAAATTCTATTTTATCTCCTATTTACTACGACGATTACGAATCAAATTATCACTATATTTATTCCTTTTTCTACTTCTTCTTCCAAGTGAAGGATAACCCCAAGGGGTTGCGGGTTTTTCTACCAATTGGGGCCCTCCCTTCACAACCCCCATGGGGATGGTCTACGGGGTTCATAACTACTCATCTTACTACAGGACGTTTACCTAGCCAACATTTAGATCCAACTCTACCCAAACTTTTTTGGTTCACCCCAGCATTCCCCACTTGTCTGACTGTTGCTGAGCAATTTTTGGATATCAAACGGACCTCCCCAGAAGGTAATTTTAATGTGGCTGATTTCCCCTCTTTTACAATCAGTTCCGCTACAGCACCTAGTGCTCTAGCTAATTGTCCACCCTTTCCAAGTGTGATTTCTATGTTATGTATGGTCGTGCCTAAGGGCATATCGGTTGAAGTAGATTCTTCTTTTTGATCAATCAAAACCCTTCCCCAAACTGTACAAGCTTCTTCCAAAGCATACGACTTTCTGGATGTAGATGATGATATCTATACATATAGATTTGATATATCTCATATAATTCTTATATATATCGTTGGTTGAAAATAAAAGAATTCTTAGTTGTAGAATATTATTCTCGTCAGACTTAAACCTAACAACTAAAAAAATAAAGGTTCGGAAATTTTGTCCCCCCCCCTCGCCTAAGTCTAAGTAAAGAGACCGAAGGAAAGAAAGGGGTTTGATCCGAAGATTTTTCTACCATTCATGTATAATGAATCAGTAGGGCTATTTTCATTCCTTTTTTTACGTGCCACATAAATTAGAAATAGAGAATCTATATCAAAGAAATTTCTAATCATTGGAATAATAGTATCCATTGTTAGTTGATACATTGTGGTTAATAACATTGATGAATTAGGTGAAGGGTACAGAAAGAGAGGGATTCGAACCCTCGGTAAACAAAAGCCTACATAGCAGTTCCAATGCTACACCTTCAACCACTCGGCCATCTCTCCTAATAATGATTATGGCCCAGAAACCGAGTTAATAGTGAGGCATTCATATTCTTTTTTTTTGAAAAACTGTTAAAAAAAATGAATAAAACAATAAATTTAAAACAATAAAGATATATCTATTCATGTTTGCGAAGACGGCGTTCCTATCTTTTTCTAATATTTATACTTATACTGAAATAACTCAATGAATTGGAATAAATTAACCGATCGATCCATTTTTTATACTATGTTTAATGGATACTTTTAAATCATGATTATTTTTAGTTTTTTTAACTCGAATTCTATTTCTATAAAAATTATACTTTTCTAGTTTTCGATTTTTCAACAACTCCTTATCCCAAAGATCTAGTAAAAATTCATGAATCATCCCGACCAGGGGTTTTTTATATTGAATTGCTTTAATTGCATGGATGGTTCTCCCATCAATCAGTACTTGTTGAAGAAATGGAAATTCCCATATTTGTTTGATTTGATGAGAAATGTGAAAAGAAAAAAAAATCAGAGGGATCCCATTTGGACTAAAATTCTGTTATATTCTTTTTTCTCTCTTTGACAGTAAAGTAAGAGATGAATTGATGTATTTTTTTATTGGATTTGGATCCATCGGGACTGACGGGGCTCGAACCCGCAGCTTCCGCCTTGACAGGGCGGTGCTCTGAACAATTGAACTACAATCCCCAGGAAATCAAATGTACAACATATGCTTATGATTTCATTTCCTTCAAACCCTTTCTATGTTGATCTATATGTATATTTTAGATTAGAATCATCATATTGTAACATAGACGCGAGTAATATATTGATATACACACTGACACGCACTTTAGTGAGAGGAGCACGGATTACTAGTAATTTGTTCGTTATTGCCAAATTGATTGATAATCAAATCAATCTTTCAATGAAAAAAAGAGTTTTTTTTACTTTATTCTTTTCTGAAACTTTCTACTTACAGATCCTGATATAAATCGAGATCATTATCAAGATCAGAATTTGTGGGAAAAAGAACAAAAAAATAAATAGAGCAAATAAAAATAAATAGCAGTAGAGATATATCAGAAAATAAGATTTTTTCTTTTTTATTTATTTATTCTTCCGTATCAAACATTTTTGCTGAATAGAAACATTAAACTAAAATCCCATACAAAATGAGCACCTAGGAAAAAAAGGTCATATGCAGATAATGAAAAACCATAAGACTGAATTACCTGGGATGCCTGTGCCCACAAAAAATCACGAAGCCACCCATTAATAGTAATGGAACTCTGCGCAAAGTTTCCTCCCGTGATATGAGTTACTACCCCTTGATCACTTATACTACCCTAAACATCTGACTGCATTTTCCAACTGAAATGGAATATTACTACCGAAATTGCATTGTACATCCAGAATAGACCTAAGAATACATGATCCCAAGTGGATACTTGACATGTCCCTCCTCTTCCAGGTCCATCACAAGGAAAACGAAAACCAAGATTTGATTTATCCGCTATCAAACGGGAACTATAAAAATGAATTTCTAGTTGATAAAAATATTCTAGTTTTTTTCTAGTATTATTTCGAAAAAGTAATATGTTTTTATATTTGTTTTATCTTTAAAATGAAAATTATATAATTCATTTTAATTTTTTTTGTCCTCATCAGTCAAATAAAAGGGATAATTTCTATGGTAAGAACCAATCAAAGAATTTCATTATATCCCTTCTAAGATCATTCTATTTCGTCTGGTATTTCTAGGGGTAAACGATACCCGGATACATTAGAGAATATCTTTTTTCTGCTATTAACATTTTTCTGCTATTAGTGCTATTAGAATATAGAAAATAATCAATATGTTCTATGTAAGACATAAAGTAGCTCCATTTAGTAACTTATAATGGAGATATGTGAATACATTAAGTTGTACAAAAAAAGTGTTCTTCATCCAATGTACTCTACAGATAGAGGAATACATAGAGTTGAACATAGTAAAATAATAAATTGAAAGATTTAATTGAAATTGTTCGTTTGTAAAATTCCCGAAAAGCTAATCATAGGTTCTTCTTTCCATCGGAACAATATGGCCGTTATGCTCGTTACTAAACTTGTTGAAGAGATGAAATATAACCAAGGTATATCTTTTTGATCATAGGTTGAATCAATCATTGAAAATGAAAATGGCTCTTCTGCTCAGAAATGAAATGTTCCAAATGTTCCTAGAAATTCTTGCTCCCATTGGACCATTTGTATCTATATGCATTCGATTCATGGATCTCTCGGTTCGTGAAATCAAAATAAGAGGATCGAACCATTTCTTTTTACCCTTTTTCAAATTGGATAAATGTTGGTTGATCGTATATTTCATTATAGTTCTGAAATGATTCTTGGCTATTCCCGCCCTTCAACTCCCCTAGACTAGACTTTTGAGTCTTTTAACCAACTAATTGAACCTTTCAAATATATATGAAGTAGTAACATTCATTTTGAACAAGAGAAGACAGAGTATGAACAAATAAAAAAGAAGAGGAAACATAATGGATTCTTTTACATATTTTATATACATAGACTCTTTACTTTACTCATTTATTTTACTCATCTATAAATCTCGAAAGGGTATATCTCCAGACAGTTCAATGTATAGGTATTTATCATGATATATACTATGAATGAATATGTATGGATAACTGTATCAATTAATTGGTAGAAGAGATACTAATACAAATTCCTTATGTGTCAGGAACCGAATTTGAACTGGTGACACGAGGATTTTCAGTCCTCTGCTCTACCAACTGAGCTATCCCGACCATTTCCGGTGCATCATCCTTATTTTAATAGATGACTTGGGTCTATGTCAATTAAAAATACGCAAAAAGGTATTCCAAAGTCTTATCCAAGCCCTGGAATTTCTTGGATCTTCAAAAAGAAGACTTTGGAAGTTTCAGTACAATAGACAAATGATATGTATTGTTAATCATTCCAATTTGAAATGGAGATTCCTTTCTCAAGGATGTTCATTTGTACGTGTATCGTATATATTCACAAGTCTTGCGATAAGAAAATAATTTACGCTCAGATCCCTTTGTGAAAGAGGTTAAAGAGTAGAATGTATGAGAGAGAAACATAACGAATTGTGAATCGCCAACGAAAAAAGATAAATAATTAGAGAGGCAAATGGGCCTTTTAAGGGTTTTGGGGATAGAGGGACTTGAACCCTCATGATTTTTAAAGTCGATGGATTTTCCTCTTACTATAAATTTCATTTTTGTCGGTACTGACATGTAGAATGGGACTCTATCTTTATTCTATTCTCGTCTGATAGATCTTTTATATATTTCATTTTAAAGATAAAACAAATATAAAAACATATTTCTTTTTCGAAATAATACTAGAAAAAAAACTAGAATATTTTTATAAACTAGAAATTCATTTATATAATCTATAAAAAAAATAGAAATTTTATCAAAAATAGAAATAGAAAATAGAAAAATGAATATTGAAATATTGAAAATAGTTATGAAATGAAAATCTTAATAATAAGAAATTAAAATAATATTAAAATAATATAATAATTGAGAAAGAGACTCAATGACGTATATTATTCACCTCATACGATATCTGAATGACCAACATTTAATTTTCAAATATTTCTCATTTTCTTTTTCCTTTTTTTTTAAGAATTTACTTCGAATCTAATCACTATTTGCATTTTATATTATATTCTATATATATTTAATATAACTATATATAATATATATTTATATAAATAGATTTTTCTCAAGTTC